>PNEQ01039853.1:0-99854 GCA_003012365.1 Medauroidea extradentata | reverse complement strand
GTTTGAGTAAATTTCGCCAGCCCCTTTCGACAAGGAGACCTAGCCAGATAGTCACCCGTTTGATATTTAAATGACATTGTATAACATATACATGTTTATGTTATGGGCTCCTTATTTAGGCATTATTTAAAATATTATTTTTAAATTCTGAAAAGGAGCATATATATAATATTTCAATTAAATTTATTAGAATTTGTGTCAGTATGAAGGTTCATTAAAATATAGATAAACACAGACTAAAATTGCTGTTGTGCTAATTGCCGCAGTAGTCGCAAATTAGCTTCGGGGTTATTAATTCCTATTGAGGATAGGAAGATGATTATATTAGAATAAACGATGCAAGATGAAATTATGGGTTAGAAAATGTTTGTCAGGTTACCTAATTCCCCCTCCCTATTTTCGTTCGAATAATTAATGAAGTGCACGCATATAAAAATGTTGCCGGCGTTTTGCCAACATGGGAACCTTTTACAATGGGTTAAGAGATTTAGAATTTTTATTGGCCCGTTGTCAAGATTTTCTGCATGTTAATGAGGGACTTGCCGAACTTGTACAAGCAATTATCCCTTCCTTAAATTAAACTTCGTCAGCGAGCCGAGTTATTAGTTTGGCAACGTATTCGTATTTAAGACAAGAAAAAACAAAACTAGCCTAACTTCCCATCACTTACTCCGCGTGACGTTTGGTTCTAACATTTAAATACTGTTGACGTCGGAGAGGGAAGTTAAAATCTCGAATATAATTGTGCTTATTAGAATGTTATAGTAAGGAAAAATAACGCACGTACAAATGTTTATTTTGTGGTGTTCAAGGTTGAGCTGAGAGCGATATGGATTCTCGTAAAGAATGTGTGATGGGCCGGCTTGTTTATTATGCTTATGAGTAGTATTCGTCATTAATTGCATCTTGCCTAAGCTTTAATTGCAAAATAAAATCTGTGTTTGAATTTGTCCGAATTTGGCGGAAATTCTGGATGTATGTAAGTAGAATTTTCGGTAGACCTACGTATTATATATTTAAGTGTGTGTGTTACATATATTTCATGTTACACATTATACATTGTTTATAGTACATATTGTATGTATTATATATAATATTTATTGTATGTATTATGTATATTATAAATATGTATTATGTGTTATATATTATATATATTGTATGTATAATATATATTATATATACATGTATATTGTATGTATAATATATTATATGTACATGTGTATTGTATGTATAATATATTATGTATACATGTGTATTGTATGTATAATATATTATATATACATGTGTATTGTATGTATAATATATTATATATACATGTGTATTGTATGTATAATATATTATATATGTGTGTATTGTATGTATAATGTATATTATATATATGTGTGTATTGTATGTATAATATATATTATATATATGTGTGTATTGTACGTATAATATATATTATATATATGTGTGTATTGTACGTATAATATATATTATATATATGTGTGTATTGTATGTATAATATATATTATATATACATGTGTATTGTATGTATAATATATATTATATATACATGTATATTGTATGTATAATATATTATATATACATGTGTATTGTATGTATAATATATTATATATACATGTGTATTGTATGTATAATATATATTATATATACATGTATATTGTATGTATAATATATATTATATATACATGTATATTGTATGTATAATATATTATATATACATGTGTATTGTATGTATTATATATACATGTGTATTGTATGTATAATATATTATATATGTGTGTATTGTATGTATAATATATTATATATGTGTGTATTGTATGTATAATGTATATTATATATATGTGTGTATTGTATGTATAATATATATTATATATATGTGTGTATTGTACGTATAATATATATTATATATATGTGTGTATTGTATGTGTAATATATATTATGTATATGTGTATTGTATGTGTAATATATATTATGTATATGTGTATTGTATGTATAATATATATTATATATGTGTATTATATGTATAATATATAGTATATATGTGTGTGTATTGTATGTATAATATATATTGTATATATTGCCAGCTCCGAAGGATGACCATAAATGAAGCTTAAAATGTAAAAGAGACGGATAAATGAAAAAGTGATGATACTGGAATATTTTCACTGTAATATATTTAAAACAAACACGGCCTGAATGAAACTCGCGCTGTGCCAATAAATAATACATTTAGCTGCAGTACTTATTTTCTCTATTGCCTTTTAATTACCCTGACTGTCCATTTTTCAGTGTTAACTTCGACTGGCATATTTATAGTAATGACTACGGAACTTGGTAAAATATGGTCTGGTATCCTGACAAAGCCATGAAGTTTAATTCGGGACTGATTCCTGACGGAGTCTTGAAGTTTGATTTCCAACAATTTTATGTTCTCGCCTATCACTTTGAAGATTACTGTCGGGTATTGCTTTAACTATACTTCTGTTAAAAAATTTTCTCGCCTCCTGTAAGATAAACTAGCCCTGATATAATTACATTCTCACGCAAGTGGGCATTAGTCTCGTAGGATAACTATTCAGCCTCGTTAACAATTAGTTTATTGCAGAAATTAAATACGTAGACGTACACTGCTGAAATGAAGTGTCAGTTTGCGAAGTGTGCTCCTGCCGTTCGCGCCGCCGTGGAAGGCGCAAGGTGGGAGTAGTTGAGTGTAGGTTAGGAAAGGCAGCCTTGCTATAAACGTGTCACATGCGCGCCAGCTGGCTCCACTAATTGGGGTCGGGCGATGCAGACACATGGGCGCTCCTGTAAGCTTCCCATCTCTCCAGACCCCCATCCCCATTCAGTGCACCCCTGTTCGCCGACTTCCCCATATTCTACCACAGGGGTGGACAAAACCTTTTAGAAACTGCGCCACCCTTCATCGCCATATTTTCTGAGCGACTTCGCTGTACGATTGGTGTGAACATAAAACTTTTTTTTTTTGTTCACGTTTTGACAATTTTTAAAATTAAATATTATTTTCTGCTTACACTTTTCTTTAGTTAAGTACGCCATAGCAAAGCAGTTGTACACATTTCACCCTGTTCCGCATATTTTGTACTACCGCAGCCCAGCGTGAAATTGAGCTGTAAAGTTCGATTTATGTCAGATGTGTAGTCATATTTCATAACTGATGCATTTTTTGGAATTAGATAGTTTGCTTGCCTTAATTGCGATGTCTGTTCCATCTATCTTTATGGCTTCCAATTAACCGCACCCCATTTTATGGCCTGGAAGATTGTGAGAGGGATGGCTTTCATGTTAACTGAAACGAAATCGTGCCCACGTGATGTTCATCAATCTAAATTAGGCGACGAAAATTATGGGTTAAATTAAAGAAAAAAAAGTAATTTTATAGAACGACGAATTTATGATCCTAGGAACAATCCTATTGGTAGCCAAAATAAATATCCTCCTGATATCGAGGAAGGTAACGCTTTTTCAACTTACTGGACACGCATTCTAGAGGATGGGGATTCGTTCCCTATTCCGGTCAGTTTTATATGCTTTTCAAAATATCTCCAGGCGAATACTACGTAGTCATTGTAGATTTGGACGGACAAACACTGGCAGGTTATTCTGTAAATAATGTTTTTTAACAACATCGTCAAACTCCGGCAGGGGATTTCTTATGCAAAAATAAGCATGAAAGATATATGTACCTACTTTTTTTTTTTTGCGTTTTTTTTTTACATAAATTTATATTAACGCGGCAATGAGGTTGTGAAAACAATATTTTCAACATTGCATAATGTTTTTGGGATCTTCAAACCAACAGCACATACTGCGTAATACGTTCCACTCTAATGAAAATAGCAAGTGGGGCCACCATGTAATTGCATAGAACTTTTTCACCGTCAGAATTTCCAAACATTTGAAGATTCTTTATCAAGTTATTAAATCTGTGTTACAAAACAGGTCATTGTGTTGCAACTGTTTAGAACATACTGTTCAAGCTGGAAACACACTAGATGATTTGCGCAGACATACAGAGCCTAGAGCATAGGCAATGCTGCGAACATGTGCGTGTTGTGCTCAGCGCGCAGACGACGGACCAGCTTGTTCTTGGCATTCTACGTGCATATCATACTTAAAAATTAAAAAAAAATAATAATACAACACTGTCGGTGTCAATGTTGTTTGTCTAAAGTATAGCAGCTACCATCCCCAAAATTCAGGTTTTTAAAACTAATTGATTTGTATTCACGCTTAGGATCTCCAAATGATGCAGCACTAAATGGGCCGTGTTAAGTCTTTCAAAATGAGGTTGGTCATGACGTCCCCTTAATTTGAAACATGGGTGTGATTGCAAATAGTTTTCGGCAAACTCCTTTATGTATAACAGGCAGAGTATGTCGAGTCACGTACGCCACTTGCAGTACACACGTAGTAGTAGTAGTAGTTTTAAGATGGTAGGGATAAAAAAACTTATATATTTTATGCGTGTTAAGTATTTGACTAAATTTGACCTTCGTGGCCCAGTTTTTACACATTATTTTATTTACATTTCATGTAGTATTCGTTCCGTGCTTGTATCTTCCGTAATTTGAACACTGCGTAAAGTTTCACTTTGTTATGGTTTCGGCTGTTTTCTCTTTAAATTTAAATAACAGCAGCTTCACCCTGTTCCAGAACAAGGTATAGGCGGTTGCTATAAATTGAGCACTTTCGAAAAAATACTAGATATTAATTGGGATCCAAGACCTTACATTTTGAGCACAGAACAGTTTATACACTTTGTTGTAACTTAGAGTGCTTGTTTAAATTAAAAATTGGAAGGAAATTTACAAATGAAGTGTAAGGGAAACATCAGTAGGGTTTCAGAAGTGCTCACTTTATTTTGAACGGCCTGTAAGTAAAGAGTTGATCAAGAAGCTGCGCTTACGACTTCTTCGGCGCGTGTAAATGTTACTCTGTTTGCTATCTGCATACTAGAATCTAAAATTTTGCCCTACCCACCCTTCCTTCGTGAGTCTTTGTAAACGCATTTCAACTGATATAGGCCGTTTGGGATAAAGTGAGCATTAAAAATTTAACCTTTTATTAGAAACATCACTGGCCATTACAGCAAGTAAGTCGCCATTAACTATAGTGAATTTTCTCTTTGTTTGGTAGCGCATTACTGAGTGCAGTTCCATGAATTTTCCAATTTAAATGAAGAAGTACTGACACAAAATCATAGTTAAGGAACGTTTTTTTATCAAACTATATATTTTCATAATGGCTGCACAATTAATCTTTTATGCACAATCATCAAATGACGTGTCCAGAGATGTTAGATATTTTCCGTCGCTAGTCATTACGCGCCGAAAGATACGAATTGGCTGAAAATAGACATTTAGCAGGGTCTTTTTGAGTGCTGACTTTATCTCTAGCCACTTATATAGGGTATTGTGTAGTTTCGCCTGCGGACCAGCATGCCGCAACGCGCAGTACAAGGAGAGGAAGTGCATTGCGTAGGCGTCGCCTGTTGGAAGCTTATCTTTGAGAAAATGTACATTTTTAAATGATTCTGGTGATTACGTTCTCCGCCTAAGGCCATGATATTTAATTTCAAACAATTCCAAATAACTCGAATATTTTTTTACCATATGCTTTGAAAAAAATTTGAGACTGTACATCCATACGATACACAATTTTGCCAGAGCGTATTAAAAAATAATGTATCGTTTTCTAGAAAAAATATTTTGCTTCATTTTGACTTATTTTGACAACAAAATATATGATATTTGAGGGGCAGAAATCTAAAAATCCGTTTGGTGTATTGTAACAGAAAAATTCATATACAAACGATGATATTTAAGTGCTAAAACTGTAAGAATGGATTTTTGATATATGTATTAATTCGCGTTAAAAATATTTTTGAAACCACTGGAAAAACTAAAGAGCGAGGCCTTAAATGTGTTCCGTGCACTTTGATGTATTCTGCGTGAACTTGATTGAATTCAAGCATATTTGCGTAGATTATTTTAACTTCATAATATGGACATCGTCCTTGTAATATATGACGTGGTTTGACGTACCTGTATATGGCCGGGACTACGTTGACCTCACGTTCACGTATCACTTACAACTTTATGACGTTTACGTGTACGTAATATGTAATCATAATCAATTGATATGCCATATTACGATCTTTCACGTAAGCTGCAAGCTGGCAATGGAAGAAGTCGTGGAATCAGCTGTCGAGTGTAATATTAGAGAGCCTTGAAATTAATAGTCAAAATATAACATGACACGATGGAAGGATTCGCCCAGGCGATCACGTGGTATAACTTCACGTATCACTTTAACTTAAAATATTGACTTTGACAAGCTTTTCGTTACTTGAAAGGGAACGTAAGTATAAAGTGACGCGACCTTGATAGGTCCCGTTCAAGTGCGTTTGTCAAGGTGTTTCCTGCTTACGTGAAAGTTATAGTAAAGTGGACGTGAAGTCATCGTAATCCCGGCCTAACACTTGACCAAAAACTACCGGCTACATTCATATTCTACAAATATGTGGTTATTTACATACCTGGCGTGCATATGAATCGGTAGAGCCATTGATTTTTTTGGTGTAGAAATTGTTCACCAACTTTTTTCATTGCCTTACGTGCACATCTGCAGTTGTGCTTCGTGGTTGTTGGCACTGTGCACTGTGAACTGTAGTGCAGTAACAGTGCAGTTTCGGACCTATGTCTATGCAATATTTGGTGTACCTCTACATGTGAGGCATATTCTCCCAAAATACTGACTTGCAACTTAGCAACACTCTGAATTACGCAAAGCGTTTAGATTTTGCCGTATTTACGGGGTATGGAAAGGTACGATGTCGAGCACGGCTGGTATACTCAATCTTCTACAAAATCTGAACTACTCATGGAAATTCGATGAGATTTTTTGCCGAGTATATATTTTATCAGCGGATAGCCTATTCGGTAGAATGACTTACTTACGAGTAAAAATTTAAAAACTGATTTTGGAAAAATAAGACCTTGAAACCACAAAACCTACAAAAATGGGAAAATGTCGTTTTTATAATTTTTAATATGATAATATCTAGGCATCTATGATTACCGATTTTCAAAAAATACTTGCGTTTTAATGTGAAAATAATTTTAGTGTCCGAAAATCACTGCGCGAGAGGCATACAGATGTTAAAATTAATTTCAAATGAAAACGAGAGTATTTTTGAAATTCGGTTATTATATAGGCCTATACCCCGCTTATTCGCGCTCAGGCTTGCACAGACATCTGCCGGTTACAGTAGAAGGTTAGGAGGTCTTGCAGGGATGTTCCCGTAATTTATTACGGGGCGAATTGCATAGTTACGGGTGCGTGGTAGATAAATAGACTTTGAAAACATCAGTTGATTTCTACGCTTTTTTCGAAGCCAATATGGATAAAATACTCAATGACAATCCTAGATAAAGGTATTTGCTAATTTTATTGGTAAATATTTATCCAGAATTACTAATTCGCTACGCGTGATTTCTTGCGTCGCAGTTAAATGCACGAGGTTCCTCCAGCGTCAGAGCTGTGCCTCAGAAGTTTGCAGCACTGGAAATAATTTTGTTTAAAACGTTGGCTAAAATTATTTTGTCAAGGATTGCTATTGTTTAATTTTCGCATATTGGCTTCAAGAAACCTACAGTTATAGGTTAATGCTTTCAGCGTTGAATTATGTATCACGCCCTCTTAAGTGAATTTTTATAAATTTTTAAATAAATTTTGGAAACATTAATGTTAGACGAAAATTACGTCGCGGAAATCAGAAGTTGCGTAGCGAGTTCCTTGCAGGAATGGGCATATTGAGCACGTCGGACAGCAAACGGGGAATATATAGGTTGTTTACTTGTGCGGTTGTCGTCGGGCATAGTCGCTGGTGACTCAGCGGAGTTATGGGTGTGTGGCGGGGGTGGTGGTTGATTGATCGCCCGTGCCCAGCGAGTAAGCCTTCCCCCCTCTTCGCTAGTCCCTCAGGCCTGCTAACCCCAGTCCACCAATCAGCCGGCGCCGCCCCCCTCGGTTATGCATAACGCTGAAAGACGGATCGACGGGGGAGTTAATCCGAGCAGCCCAGGACCGACGACATCCCGGCGGGATGGGTTGAGAAGCCGAATTTGGTCGGAGGAGGGGAGGGGGTTAGTATTTTTTTTACGACTCCTTCCCCAACTCCCTTCCAAGTTTTTAACTACCGTCAGTTTTACTGCGAGGCTTCCTCCGACTTCAACGTCCTAATCCCCTGCCGCACTTTCTCGTTTTAATGTTGCTGACAATTCACGCGGCGAGGGAGAAAAGCACTTCTCCACGCCCGGTATTTCATCAGCGTCACAGTCGGTTTCTCATAACCCTCTTTCTCTCTCTCTCTCTCTCTCTCTTAATTATTCCTTACTTCCCACTCTGGCCCTCATCTCTTGCACGCGTATACGGTTGGCGTTCCGTCTGTCTCTCTCCAGTTGCCGAAGAGAAACACTCCGGAATTCTAGAGTCTTTCGCAGAGGCGCATTCCTCGTTACCCCGCCATTAGCAGGCAATTAGTATCGTGTTTACGTAGCTGTTTCGAATACCTTACGTGTTCGTATTTGGCTTGTCAAAATGATTGAAATATTTCTGTCGTTAAGAATACGCCCGTTCTTCAACTACTGCTCTGGCCTTTTCTGTAGCATAGACATCGCTTTGCAATACAGGATCCAAAATCTTCACAATGCACGCGTAAGGTATGTTCATAATCTAAAACGAAGGGAGCACATCACAGAACCTTTAATTAAAACCGGCTGGCTGGACCTGGAAAACAGACAATTTAACTTTGCCGCATAACTCAAGAATTTTGGAGTTATATTGTAGATAATAGATTTAACATCTAAACTACTACAGCTAAACTCTATCCATGTGTACAACACCAGACATAAAATGAACTCCCAAATACCACGTTACAACAGTACAACATTTAAGCGATCGTTCAGCTACACGGCCAGTCGTGTCAGGAACTATTTACCCACAAACTTAAACAAAATGGGATCATTATGTGTGTTTAAGAAAAAATACGAAGAGCTCATACTGACAGGCCAAAACCAAACCCAAACAAAAAGAAATAAAACTATTATATAAGAATGACAGGAGACTAATTCAGCATATGTAAAATTTCTCACTATTTGTAAACACTTCAAATTTTTTTATGAAACAGACTTAGTTCACTCGTGTTTATTAATAACGTTTGTATTTTATCACATGAGTTTTTATTTATCTTGTTGCTTGTTTTAATCATTGTGTTTTTATAACTGTATATAGTCTGTAATATAGACGACCAATAGTAAAACACCCGTAGTGCTGAATTTTTCTCGTGTTAAAATAAATAAATAATTGTAGTAAGGAAATATTACGAGCGGCATATGTGCGCGATATGAAGCATACTCCTCCAAACTGGAAGGTGATTTTTACGAAACACATAATGTAGGGTCTACAAAGTTACGTACGCTTGTTTTTTTTTTTTTTTGCTAATTTGGGTTTCTAACAAATGCGTGCACTTGTCTGATTTAAAACTCTTTGACTGAGGTCTTAGTTTACTGTCTTTATTTACTTGTGGTAATTTTATTTTAAGAATGGAAACTGAGTACAGTGTACTTGTTAGCAGTTCAAGTTAGCATATGTCTATGAATAAGCCAGATGTTTTCACTGACACGCAGCGCATTGTTTGTCTAGTAAATTTCAGTATACTTGCTCTAAAGAACTTCAAATTTTTTGTCATAAATTCGAGTTACTTAAAATAGTATTTCGTTACGTAAGTTCAGTGATGTTAAGGAATTTAAACCAGATGCTAGGTTACTTTTGTCACATAACTCTTGTATTTGTTTTTCTTTCGTAGTTCGTGAATCTATGGTTAGAACAAGCGTAGACGAGTAAATTCGGAACAGTGGCGAACAATAATCGGCACCTGGCCCAAGACCACAGGCTTAAAATAATTCTGGTACAGATCAGCAACATATTTCTTCCTGCCATCCTAAAATTACCTTCATTTAGACTACGAGCTCGACGTACATTAACCGACTCTTTGACAGGATGGAATAGCTTCACCTCTGTAATTAATCCCAGGTTTATTGAGCCAACGCCCCTACCAGTGCCCTGTTGGCTCTCACAATTCCAGAAATTGCATTGAACAATATTCTTTATTGGCTGACAGGAAAGCGTTGTAGGGACGAGTTCAATGCGGCACAATAAGTCTCCTTACATGACGTACGCTGTAAAACAACTTCGGAATAGTAATGGAAGTTTTTACCCGTACACATTATGGGAAATTTCCCGTACCTCAGCTTGCAATTAAATCAAATTTTGAACATAATTACCATAAAAGTCTGGCTACATCAGTATACATTTGCTTCGTAAGCACGTATAGGAACACCACTATTAATGTATTGGAAGCAATCTTTCAGACCTACTATCTTAACACTGCTAAAAATCGGTGTGGTGAATTTACAGAAACTTTCTACAGTGTATCCAGAATAAATTCTTAAACATTTCAGTTAATAAATGAAAATTATTATTCCCGGTGACGTAATTTGTTTTCGGTAGGCAGCAGTTTTCTTTGTAGAACCTGGACAAACACCATCTAGGCACGGAAGTGTTGTGTCCCGAGGGTCGCATGGGTCACTGAGAAAAAAAAAACATTGTAAAATCAAGCAAAATATTTTTGAAACAACCAAACAGTATATTTGAATACGTACAAACAAATGCATGGTTTGTCATAACAAAATTATTTGTTTGAAATAGTTTTGTTGTTTTAACTAAATGACGTGGCTGATGACACCATACATATATTGTTAAGGGGCATGGAAAGATACGATGTCTAGCGGGCGACTGGAATACTCAACCGACAATAAAATCTGAACTACTCATCAAAATTCCATGAAAATTTTTTGCTAAGTAGATATGTTATCAGCGGACGTTAATTTATATAGCACTATGCGGTAGTATGCTTTACTTTCGAGTAAAAAATTAAGAACTGTTTTTAGAAAAATAAGGGCTTGAAACCACAAAATCTACAAAAACGAAAAACTGTCATTTTCATTATTTGCAATATGATAATATCTAGACCTATATAATAACAGAGTTTCAAAAATACTCTCGTTTTGATATGAAAATAATTTTACTATCTGAAAATCTCTGCGCGTATCATATTCAATATCCTTGAGATTTTTAAATGTTTGTAGCAATGGGAGTTTACAATTAGAATTAATTGGTTTGTGGACATACGCCATTGTTCATGTTTTGCTGATCAAACTTGTGTTGAATGAGAAAGTACAAACAGTAACAAGAAAAAAATATGAAACATACACAAAAATAGAAAAAAGCAATCCCAGAGAAATTCTGGAAGTTTTTTTTTATATTTTAGTATTTTTATATGTTTTATATTTATGTTGAATATTAAAAAAACGACAGATTTGCTCTGGGATTGTTTTTTCTTCTTCTATTTTTGTTTGTGTTTTATATTATTTTCTTGTTCTTTTTTGTACTCTGTTGCTCAACACAGCTTTAATCAGCAATACATGAGCAATGGCGTATGTCCACAAACAAATAAATTCTAATTAATATATTTGACCTGAAAACATCTCTGGAACGAAAAACTAGTGTAAAAGTTTCACCAGTCTCTAAACTTAACATATTTGGCCCAAATAAAATATAGTTTTTGGATGTTAAAAGTGTTTGGGGTGTGCTCAGTTTAAAATGAACAGACTATAGAAGGATTTAGTCAGGACCAGGTTTTACTCGCGTCTTATGTCAAGATGTCAACTGCGCCGTCTGCCAACACTGTACTTCCAGGACTCGTCACGTCGTCAGACGTTGTAGCTGTTGGCGTCGTCGGCTCGCGGGGCCGCCAGGAAGAACCTTGGAGGACTTCTGGTGTTTGTGGCGAACCGGCACGTTGGACGTGTCTCCGCGTCGCTGCCTGCTCTCTGCTCGTGTCGCGCAAATCAACTAATAAACATTCCTGTTTGTTCTGTTGAAAATCCACCGTGTTCCCGCCTTCGCGCAGTCACTTTGTGTATGAGAGGTTGGGTCGGCTGCTCTACTAGCGAGACCTGCCTGTCGTCCTCCGGCCCGAAGAATGGATGAAGTGACGTGAGATGTGTGTGGAGCAGCGAAGGAATAAGAAAGACGGCGGAAACACGAGCTCTCCAAGAATACCCGCCGGCCAGCGATAACGTCCGCCACGTTTCCCACGTGCGGAAAATCAGGTTCTAACCCGTCGGGATTGGGATGGGGGGTCGAACTCGGATCGCCTAGATGGGAGGCTAAGATCTGACCCCTCGACCACCGCGGCCCCTTAGGGAACTTCTCAGTGTGTTGGGACATAATTTTACTCGCATTGAATTACATATACATCAGTGTTTTTTCATTTTTCGCATTTTTAACTTATGTTTGTAATTATTTCATTAAAGTATGTAAAAAAATTGATAAATTGGTGTACATTTTATGTACATTTCCGAAGAGAAATAAAAGTTACAGTCGCAATTTCAACAGTATTTGTTTTTTATAATTTGTTACAGTATTATTATGTTCACTCCGTTCCTTATTTTAAGTAGTCGCCATCGTTACCTGGGAAAATATTGACACTAAGGCCGATTCTTGCCCGCTTACCACCTGCTTCGTAGCCTCTAAACGCAAGTCCATCACCTACTATGTATAAACTATATTGGTGTAGCAGTCAGGCCAGTGCTTCTCACTTCGACGATGCAGCTGGCCGGCGTGGTTTTCTCCGGGTACTCAAGTTTCCCATACCCACTCATTCCGCATCTGCTCCATACTAACCTCACTTAATCCTCATTGGCTTTCAGTCTCTCCACTCCGCTCCTTAATTACCAGTAAGTTATTATATTTATTTCCCTTCTTATGTAAATAGGACACAGCTTAGTCATCAGGAATTTCACCTCCAGTTTCCCAGAATAAAAATGAAATGACTGTGTAAATAAGATAAGTATAATTTCGTATATAAGCTAGCGATATTCTGCTGTATTGTCTTCGATGCGTCACACATTGTAAAATATTCTATAGGTGGTTCGGGGTAAAGTGAGTAGTTTTGAAAACCAAGTTACTATTTTTCCTTCCAGATAATTTATAGTTTTCTCGAGCTTGTTACAAAGCAACGTAAGTAACAATGTGTATAGATTGTGCTGTACTGAAAAGTTTCACGATAAATAATATTTTTTAATCATTCTAGACAAGGCGGTCGCCAAAAGTGCTCATTTTATCGCGAATGACCTGTACATGTATTTACTCTGCAATGAAATGTAATTCTAGCAGGAAGGAGGCCGGTCAAGTATGTGGCTTGACGTTGGCGACTTTATCGGCAGTTTCGAAGTTTATATATTTGGGTTTTGTTTACAATGTACGGTTTTTCCATGTCTCGGCTGATGGTGATGTTTTATTTGAAACGCCCGAAACTTTGGTACGATCCAACCATCGCAACCCCACACGAAGTATCAATCTCACCACGGGGTCCTTCAAGCGAGTAGACGCATTGGTTCGCATGTACCACCTCCCTACTCGGTACAGTAGTTGCCCTGACAGGCGTCTTAGTTGACGTGCGTGGTTGCAGAGGGGGCGGAGGGGGTCCTGAAGACGCCCCCACCCCCCTCACTTCTCTTCACACAATCACGAGCACTTTCAATAGGGAGGGTATTCGGTTCTCCCCTTCTCTCCTGTCAGTCCTCCTAATGGCGCCAGCGAACCTTCATCATGTTTATTTCTTCGAGGTCCTCTCTCTCGCTCTCTCTCATGTCCCTGCTCCCTAGCCCTCGTTGCCATGAAAGAAATCAGTTGAGTGGAAGAAAAGGGGGATAAGATCCTCGCGTCGGTGGGGCGGCTGGGCCAAGCTGCAAGACCCTCTTTTTCTCCCCCTTCTTCGGCGCCGCTAGAGCAGACTGCCGCTGCTTCCCTACAACCAAGGAGGATCACCCGTCGCTGCAGAGTGCATGGGGATATTCACGATTCACCGCGTGTCGCGTTGGGCCGCGCTGCATGTGAAAGACCTTGAGATACGTCACGTCAGAGGCGTTGCCCATACTTTTGTTCAGAGCCGGGGGAGGGGGATTTCAACTTGAGTTGTTTCACAACGTAATAAAGGAACACCGATCACACGACATCGAGTGCGTTTTCCGGGGGCTCTCTCCCGGAAAAATTTCGTTCTTCAATGTGTAAAATGATGCAATTTGAGCAGTATTTTTAACCTAAACTGTGAGTATAACACTGCTAATTTTTTTTATCTTCAAACATTTTATTTTAATTTCGGGGGGGGGGGGTATCCCGATACATCCCCTTCTGGCCACGCCCCTGCGTCACGTGACCGCGACTTGTGTGGTTACTGGACATGCGGCGACTCCTGGGGCCCAATTATTGAAACTGTCGGAATGATTTCACAAGAGGAATTGTTCGACTCGATATCGAATGTCGGAATGTGGAGAAACGTAATTTTTGAAACGACCAAAGTTACTGTCGAGTGAAGGGAATTCTATTCCTGTGGTACTATGTGGCATTGTTGTATTTTCTGTGACGTCACTGCTAAACAGCCAATCAGTGAACATAAAAAAATATAGGCTAAACACTTGAAACCAGTACGGAAATGTGTTATTTCAACGTTTATTTATTTATTTATTTTAGAACAGTGACTTAAGTATAGAATGCGTTGCTCACATTAATAACCTGAAGTGCGATTCGTAATTAGTAAAATATAATTTTTTACTTTGCAAAATATGTAATCTCAGTACTATTTACATACAAATTTAATCGTAGATATTATAATTAGACCGGTTTAACTTCTAATTTGCTCATAATAAACACTGCCGAAGCCATCTAAAACCGGTGTCTTCAGGCTGCAGTTCTTAAAAATGTGCTAATCACCGGATGTGTGCGAAACTCAGACTCAGACTTTCAACCAATAAAATTATGTGGTCATCTGTTTAAGCGTGTTCACGTGGCAAAAATTCATAATTTTGTATTTGCTTGGCGTAGTGTTAGTTTTATAGAAGTTACTTGTGACTACATTTTCCAATTATAAACATTTTTAAACTCTCATAGTATTCCCACAGTGGCATGTCAAAGTCAGAATTTGCAAGTTACAGGAACATAGGTTTATTAAAAACCAAGTGACTTACTCGAATGAAATAATTTACACTAAAATGAGATAATGTGGGCACTATGCTAAAAGATTTAAAAACACACAATGATATTCACTTATACTTTTTAAAAAAATCCGAAAATGACGAAAATTTACCTCACTTATGGCAATTTTTAAAAAAGACAAAATGACTTTGATGTGTGTTTTTAAATTTTTTAGTATAGTGCACATAATATAAAATTTCAGTGTAAATTATTTCATTCGTGTAGCCTAAGTCACTTGGTTTTTGTTAAACCTATGTTCCTGTAACTTGCAAATTCTGACTTTGGCATGCCGCTATGGGGAAAGTATGTGAGCTAAAAAATTTCTACAACTGGAAAATGTAGTCACAAGTAACGTATATAAAACAAAAACTATGCCAGGCATATATAAAATTTTGGATTTTTGCCATGTGAACACTCTTAAAGTACCATGGTAAAAATGGATCAGCGGGAAACATCCACGCTAGTTCTGCGCTTGGCACGTTGTGGCGATGAAGCGTTTGATGCACGCTTCATAGAGCCCACGATGTTTCGCGGAAAGAATTTTGCAACAGTTTGTTTCAATGCCTTACGTGTACATATGTAGCCCTGCTTCATGGTCGCTGATTGGCTGTTTTAAACTCTCAGCGTCTAGGGTTCTACCAGCAAATCACAGACGTGTGGTGTCGCAGTAACATTGTTCCTGTTGGCACAGTCAAATGAGCCACGTCTGTAAAATACATTCTGTCAATAACCATGAAGCACAGCTTCATATGTGCACATAAGACATTGAAACAAAGTGTTGCAGAATTCTTTTCGCGAAAAATCGTGGGCTCTGACAGTTCATTGTCGCCCTTATAGCTCCGTCGCTTCTGAGCCTCTAACGCGTAAGTAGACGACTCCCTAGACACAAATTAGCTTTTGTTCTTATCATTGGTTAATCGAACATTTTGATTAAAGAAGTGCATCCGAAATAAAACCTTTCTCTGTCCCAAGGGACAGATCTGGATGGCTTTCTCGGAGATTTTGGCGGTGCACAGCCGCGTTGTGCTGTGGTTCCCGCACTCGGCCTAGCGATCGCCCAATGAGGAAGCAAGTCGCTGCCGCCGTAAATCTTGGAAGGAGCAGTTAGTTCCTCGACCATTACGAAGACGAAGGACATTAGTTCAAGTTATTTGCTGTTCGTGAGCGGGCAACCAACTACCCGGAGATTAATGGTCTAAACTTTCCGTGTGTCTTAACTGTTAGGTTTTCTTAGGTTCATCATTTTGCACCGTTATCAACTAATTTTTTTTAAATTGTTAGTACTGTACACAGTAAAAGACATAAATTATTAAACCTTTTTCGATAATCAAGCAAATATTGTGGGTATCTTTTGACGCTACAGGTAAACCGTTGTATATATGATTACAATACATTATGTGAGCATTTATAAATTTATTCTTTCATTTTTTGCGTGTTCAAAGAAGAAAAACGCTATACTTATTTTTGTGTACAATGTCAGAGTGTTAGAAATATTTTCTATGTTTTTTTTTGTATCGTTGAAAATATTTTACAATCAAGTTTTTTCTACAAAAAAAAAAATATTATGTGAGACCTAAACTAATGCAATTTTTCTTCGAC
This sequence comes from Medauroidea extradentata, assembly GCA_003012365.1. NCBI lineage: Eukaryota > Metazoa > Arthropoda > Insecta > Phasmatodea > Phasmatidae > Medauroidea > Medauroidea extradentata. Next base: position 83,069 of record PNEQ01039853.1, on the reverse strand, counting down.
GTGTACGTAATTTTTTACGGTTTTCTTTCTTTGCTTACGGGTTCTTTATTTGTTTATGCTAAATAATCTCCAGCATTCAATGGACATAGTCGCTTTTTTCTTCGTATAGCGGAGAGGGCGGAGCATCTACCCCGGGAGGAGTTTCCCGTACATTTAACAACTCATTACAAATCACTCAGACAAATGGCCGTTAAAAGTCTCTCGGCGACAGTTCCATTCATGATTCAAACGCGGAAGTAGGTGCATTTCCGTGTGATTACTGTTGGCTGTTAGCAAACTGTGAGACAAGCGAGCGAATAAAATGTTTGCAGCGAAGTAAGACGTTTAGTAAAATAATTCGACGATGAGGGTTGGCAGTCAAGGTGATATCCGTTTTTGTGTAAACGTAGACGAGTGATGCTCTCGCGTACGAGTTGTAAACGTCCAAAATTACATTTCCCCTGCAATTATCGGACTTATCGACCGTTAAATTTTCACGTCTCTTGATTTTGTTCTAAAAGCCTACTATGAAAATTTTTATTATTTTTATTGTATACACTACCAACACCCCTACCCCTCCACCACCATAAAAATAGCGAAAGTATCATTTGTATACAAATCAGGATCGTAGAAATCTAATGTCTGGTTTATAGCGTTTCCGCATCACAAATTTCACTTCTGTCGGACGTTACTGTTCTCTGGGAATTGTATCTTCATTCGCAAGACTAAGATATCGCTCGCTTACAATTTGTTTTCCCTAATGGAGTTACGATACCATAAAACTGACGTACAGTTTGGTAAAAGTTGTTTGTATTGTATAGTCAATTTTTCTACACATCAATATACAATTGTAGCTGATTAATTAACGACAAATTTTTAAAATATAATATTTAGCTAAAAGAATTACCAACCAGAAAGATATTCCAAGATCCCAAAGATTTCCATGAAAAACCCAAGCAGCAGACTGGAGCCACTTGGACAGAAGAAAGACGAGAGAAGCATCGAGAAATGATGCGGAAGAAAATAAAGGAGGAACAGTTGAAATTAACACTTCGTCACATCAGTGGCTGAAACTCCCATCCACTCATACCTCGCTGTGATTTTATTCATTTCCTTCTCACTCCGTGCGTTACTTCCAACAAAATAAGGTTACTAGCGAACTTTCTAGCACACTTCGTCTTTCAGAAGTGAAATGCCTTCCCGTATTGATTTATCTGTTTTATACATCTCTGTAACTTTCATTGTCTAAACTATCCAAATTATATAGGTCATTCACGATAAAGTGACCACTGCATAAAGTTTTCTTTTGGCCGTTTTGCAGCCATCTTTTACTGCTTTTAATATGAAAATTTCCTTGTAACTAAAAGCCAGTGTAAACGTTTCAACACTCCCAAACGTTAACAACTATTGGCTCAATAATTTTTTTAAAATTAATTACAAGTTGTGCTGAGTGCTTAGTTTACAGTGAACAGCCTATAGTCGGGTTGTGTTAGACTGATGGAAACCCAGTGTATAATTATAAGCAGTGTGTGTTCTATAGTACGTGGTATCTGTTGCGTTGCTTTTGCAGTAGGACGATACTTCTTACTGGGGTAATTAATATATGCACTAGTCGGCGATGTAGTTCTATTTCCACAAGCAACTTGCATATCGTATTAACTTTCCATATTGTTCCAAGTGATGATCTTAATGCATACATAACAACGGCACATGAAATGTTGACATAATTTTTGTACTTACTCTATACATATTATTACTCATTCAAGGCCTCGTGGTGCGGACAATGCGTTTTAGATCAGAGGTTCTCTGTATCTGAACACTAAGTTTAATTACGTGAAACATGTTTTGTTACTACCCTAAAGTTTACAAACGTACTAAATGTTTTCTTTTTCAGTATGTGTAGGTATATTTTTATACACGTTTGGTCTTGGATAACAACTTCATTTTTTAATCGACAAGACATAGTCCTACTGCGCCCCCTTTTCTTTTACATTCTAGTAAGAATATAAGTTTTTCTTGCGCTTCATTATGTACACAATGGCTTCAAATGGGTGTAGTATGAGATGTCGTTGACAAGGTTCACATTCACTCACGATTGATATGTGCTTCCGCCTTTATAACAAGCAAGCATGGTTTACGTGCCATAATGGAAGGAAGTACCTATAATTAGCCGTGGGATATTGAGTGTTGGTAGAAATTGTATTTCGTGTTGGAATTTTAATTTGTTGATTGATGAAACACTCAAGCTTTGGTATAAAAATCTTGCCTACAACGTTTTCATTCTTAAAAATCCGTACGTGGAAATGTTCGGAAGGTAGTTTTTAAGAAAAAGTTGTCGACTATATTAAGTCCAAACATTGTGTGCATATTGGTGTACACTATTTTATATTTAAAATGACTGGTCACTGTATGATACCCTGCGGCATTATTTAAGAGCATGATCCATCATTTCTACTGATTTTATGATAATTATTTTTAAATCCTTAAAGAGAGGAAATATCAAAAAACTGTTTCACAGTTTGTTACAAACATTGTATACTATGTTAAATATTTTTTTCGAGACAAAATATACAATGGTTTCAGCAAATTGTACAATTAAGGAAATTCCTATTAATGAACTAACTAGCCAAACTTATAAAATATTTTGTCTAGGCAAAATTAGACTACATAGTAAAAATAATTTTCAACAAAACTCTTTTCAGGAATAAAAATTATTTTCGTGAAAGTATTAGAAATTATGTATCATAGCCGTAAGCATCTCTGAAGGAAGGGTTGTAAACTTGGTGATTGTAAACTCGTCTAAGGGTGTCGCGAATTGAGCAACTAAGAGAAATAAAATCACTAATAATTTGAAGCATTATTATTTTTATTTGCTGCTCTCGTCTTATACAATATTTACAGTTTTTTTTTTCAGTAAAGAAGTTTGTATTTTTTGTAGTATTTGTGCTGATTGTTGTCAAAGTTGTGGACATAACCTGTGATAAACGTTTCGTCATAATTTTGACATAGTTTTTGCGTTATGGCCGCTAAAAATAGAAATGTGACTTAACCACAGTAAGTGTCTCGCTCCAAGATAATTGTACCTAATATCGAAATTATGTGTTGGAATTTTTTTTTCACGATTTTTAAGATGCAGATTAATACCCGGAAGTGAATTTAGAGTTGTGATTTAACTTAAATCACAACTCTAAATCCACTTCCGTTTTAATCTGCATCTTAAAATTTGTGAAACAAAAACTTTTTTCCTTATTTCGAACCAATTTTAAACAAATGCAAATCATATTTACAAGTGATAATTGTCATTTGTCATATCGCATGGCATGTTAAGTATGTTAGCTACCGATCGTATATTTCTTTAAGTTGTTTCCGGGCAACCCAGTAAAATTCTGATTAAGACGCGTCGTGGGGAACTAACGTGATGCGAAATTGTTTACACTAGTCATTTGGGATGATGTTTCAAGTTAAAACAATATAACTACTGTTACGGCTTAAGTGGTGGAAAAGAGAAAACGGACAAGGTCCATTACTTTAATATCCCTCCACTAATTTTAAATTCTACTCTTCTGTGATACATTCCGACCAAGCCGGGTAAGTACCGAAGCTAAAACGCATTCATTGGACGCGACGCAACTTCGCTCCGTAGATAGTTTGTGACGGCCGAATAGTAGACGGCGTGTCTCGGAAGTCTGTTCAGAAAGTGACAGGAGGAAAAAATCGAGAATGACGCGTTTCACAGAGTGGTCACTTTACTAACCTAGGACGGGGGGGTGTGTAGAAATGAGTGGCTTTTTCTCTCCCTGTGATGCGCGAATTCGGCCGGCTTTACTCCTCCCCCCCCCCTAAATTCTTTCAGTTTTTCCGCGATCCGATCGACGTGCGTACTTTGTTGTTGTCGTCCTACCGACAGCTTTGTCCCCGAAACCGCAGCCAGAAGAGACACGTGGTGGGCGGAGCTTTTGCCGTAAACAAATGCCGACCGCTCTTGAGAGAGAAAGACAGAGAGAGAGAGAGAAAAGCAGTTGGCTGCATCGGATGTCGAAGAGAGGTGCGTGCGCAATCTCCTCGGACCGGTTGTTTTTGTTGTCTCTTGAGAGGTGAAAAAGGAGGGGGGGGGGTCGTCGGAGGAAGGAACCGGAAGCTCTCAGCAGCTCGCCCGCTAGATTTTCTTATTTCCGGCTCCGTCCACGGTGGGGCTACTTTTAGTCCGCCATTGTCGCCGACCCTCGGCGTGGTCGATACGTCGATATCTGATAGGAAGAGCTGAAGAGCTCTTCGGACATTAAGGGCGAGGGACGTCCGCATTGTTGGTACAGTCCGCGGCGGGGTTTTTTTATGTTCGCCTTTTGAGACGCGCGGCGTGTGTGTATCCGCAGTAAACCCTGCTGAAAGTTATATTGAAGGATTTTGTGTGCGTATGTGTGTAGATACACAGGGTTAACAATAGCAGCAGTAATTTAAGTTAAATGTAAGGCCTATTTTTATGCGTCAACAACCAAACTGTTTTGTTCTCCCTATTGTGACACAAGTATGGTACCTACAACTATTTTTTTTTCAGTGTAGAGTATGAAATTATCGGCATTTAAAATTTAATATTAATAAGATAATTAAATTAATTTTTACACGTTGATTCTGCAGAAGTTAGATTTTAAAAAATATCTTCAATCGACGAATCCATGTTCTACGCTCTGGTAAAAACTGATGTACAAAAATTTTCTTGAAGTAAAAATCTGTACAGCAAAAATTAAGTTGATTCAAAATGCCGTAATACCATCACTCTTACTCGGTCCTGGTCTCTGAGTGTTCGGTGTAAATAAATTCAGCACTATGACCCGTGTACTATAAACACTGGTGAACAATTTACATGCATGACAACTAGGACCCAGAACATTTCGCGAAATGAATTTTGCCCCAGTGTTTTAAATGCACATCTGCAGCTGTGCTTCATAGTTATTGGCAGCAAGTCTGTGTGAAGTGACAGTCTCTCATCAGACTGTGTCAATCACGGTGAGATTACTGCAACAGCACAAGTCTGTGATTTGCGAGTGAAAGCCAAAGACACGTGAGAGTGTAAACACCCAATCACTAACAGTTCCTATGCATCAGAATAGCAGCTGTGTACGTAAGGTACTGAAACAAACTAGGGTAAAATCATTTTCGCGTTAAACAGGGAACTAATGAGAAGAGAAACAACCAGTTACATGCTATAATATTACAGACTAAGTAAAAGAGAAACATAATTATTAATATAGACCAAATGTGGAAAAAAATCGCCTGTTATGGTTTATGGTAATGGAAGTGCTGTAGTAGGCCTATATGACTTATGTGTTACATGAATAGTTTGGTGATTATGGAACATAAAAATTCCCACGAGGGAAAAGTTTTACTTTTGGAAAATCTCTTATATGACTTGTAATCGGACCAACGTAGTGCCACCCGGGAGACACGTGTAGAGTAAGAAAGACTGTATGCCTTCGGACGTGAAGCAACGAATGTCTCCCAGGACCTTGGTATTACCAGTCGAGCGCCCTAACCTCTAGATCAAGAACCACACGGGAAATTTAACATTTAAATAAGTATTATGTTAACTCAATAAACAGCGCAATTGAATGACTTACAATTAAATAGGTGATCCGGTTTTATTCTACACCCTTTCTAGTGTAGGGCCCAAAACATTAGTGTATCTAAGAAACTAAGTAGTTCGGTTAATACCTTAAGGCTCGGTTTCAGTTGCCATATTGAATTTTATTATTTTTCGCTTTTTTGGAATTATAAGAAGAAAAATGTTTAATATGCAATTATACCTTAAATTCTATTTACATTTCGCTACAGTACAGACTTTGCTATTGAGCTGTTAACTTATAATTACACTGCAATATGTGTGGCAAATTTTTTATATTCATAATTTGCCCAACAAGTTGCAAACTAACTATACATTACTAGCTCTATTGCTATGCTTGTGTTGTAGCTCAAGGTAAATATAATTTTCGGTATAGTCTCCGATTTAACATTTTTCTGCTAAGAATTCTAAAAAAGCGAAACATAATAAAATTCAATATATGACGACTGAAGTCGAGTCTTAATTTGTAGGGAGTTCATGCAATAGCCATTACTGATATATACATGCATGGACGTACTGAAATCAATTAAGTATGTTCAAGCTGGATAGTGTGTTACTTTGAAGAGTTACAGGTCTAAACTCATAAAAAAACATGCCGACCACTTCTACCTACTTTCATGAGAGTAAAATTTAGCTAAGCGAGGTTTGTTATTTGCAGTGCACAGACAGGAACTTCATTTTCTAACTGCACCACCGCAGTTGATGAGTTTGTCTTCCCTTAAGAGTTGGTGCACCTGGCGCGTGACGTGTTGTAGCGTGGAACGGGAAGTGTTTTTTTTGTATAACTATTAAATATATTTCCAGTGCGTTTGTCTACGAAAAGAAGACACTCCAAAGTGCGTCCGTATGATTTAAAAAATGCCGTCCGCTAATTAAACACATGGTTTCCTAGCTCCTCAAAAGTGCTAAAAATTACTTTTTCACGTTGCTGTAGCTGAGAAAATATCAACCGAAATAGGAAAACTGAACCATAGAAACCTGCATTGGACTTTACCTCATACTTTCCACAAATAAAATAATCGGGTCATTGCTTGAAGTCCCGTTGAAAAACGGTTTCTTCGAAAACACTGCGCGCTAGTTTAGTCCTCTGCGCCTAGAGGCGATGACGTGTTTGACGGACGTGTGATAGCTACCCTTGTTTCCGTGCCTCGACCGTAAAATAAACTAGGTATGTTGAGTTGATGTGAGGAACAAAACCGATTGAGCGTTAAGAGCGACGTTGGTCGGCCTATGTAATGCATTATCGGCTTTACACACAAACCCAGCAACTGACATCCAGAGCTTTGCTGTTATTAATTTTTCTATGGTATTGTAAGCGAATACCGTACTGTTTTATTTGCTATAATTATGGTTCAAATTCCAACGCTTATTTCTACTATTGTGTTTTTCGAATCCGGTTGGAATTTTCCTAGATACGGCAGTTAAAAAAGCTGTTTTAGCTTAGCCATTTTGAGAGTCTTGAAAATCGTGTTTCCAATAAGCGATCCTAATTTTTAAACTGATAGAAACGTTGTTTGAAATGTGTTTTCTTTTCATAGATGTACTAACGTTATGTGCGTTGAGATGTTTCTTCCAAATATGATTACTTGTAACTCGCTGCAGTGTGTTTCAAACGCAAGTAGATAGTAACCTTAACGCACAGTTTCCTGGGTGTGGTGGCATCGCGTAAATGGAAGCACAACTCGCTTGGTCAAAGTGCAGTCAGAAACACTCGCGCATATCGCTGGACCGGCACGGCTGCGTGTCTTTGTGTAACTAGGACGGACTGCCGCGAGCTGTGTCCTTGGCGACGACGTTGTTTAGCCGGACGCGTGTGTACAAAGTCTCCCTTTTTCCCTAGCCTCAGGACTTCCTCCCTATCCGTCCTTCCCCTGCGTCCTGCCAGTGCTTGTTTATCCTCTAGGCCTGTTGGAGGGGAAGGAGAGAAGCGTCGTGGCGCCCGGCGTCTTATCTGCCCGCAGCAGACAGGCGCCCCTCGGGCGCAAGCCGTGGCTCCTCCCTCGCGGGTTCTGAGGTCGCCGTCAACCGTGTTGCCTCCCGAGCGCCTGGACCGCTATTCGGAAATCCTCGGGGACATTCGTTCATCCTCGGTGATTAAGCCAAACTTCCCTCTCCCCCGGCTCCTTTTTGATGCCCCTGTGGCAATTAGATTAGGTTAGTTTAAAGTGTAAAAAAAAAAAAAAAAAAAAAAAAAAATACTGTGCGCTGACTCTAAGGACAGTTTGGCTAGGTTAGGAAACTACAATGCATATGTTTATACGTGGTGCTGCCTATAATGTCAATCGCCGAGGATGAACGAATTCTTTCGAGTATTTTCGAGGAGCGGGAAAGTGAACGCGATCATGACGCTCGTGTTGCATCGTATGAACATTGAGTTGCCGACTTGCCCAAGTGGTATGTCCGTCTTGCATAAAAAATCTCCGTTGACCCATGATCAAAGTATCAAGTGTGGACTCAAGATTTTACTAAAGAAGAAGGGGAGGGCGCAGATTTTATGAACTAAGGACGTACAGTTAAAAGAGAAGACGAATAGAGAAGCACAGTCATGTACATTTAATCATTATTATTAGAGTGATAAAGTTTGCAACCGTGTAAAACAGCAGCAGCATTCGCCATTGTTGCCGATAAGGATAACCGCTTTTTTTTTCTACTATTCATTGGCCTGTAGTTGAAGAAACATACAATTGTAGATAGTCAATTAGTCAATTTCAAGTTAATAGGATAAGTAACATTAGCTTCCGGGAAACTAAATGAAATTAATGCTTACTTCAGTGAGCGAGCTGAGGGACTTGTCGTCAGACTTTCGCGACACTTTGCCGCAGTAAACAAAGCTTCGAAATACACTCCATCAACGCAATATTTTCAGGTAAATTAACTCTTCACCAGTTATCGGAGTGACAATTTGGTGCTTTCATTAATAAGTCCGACCGATCGTCTTTTTTTTCTGCTGTTCCAGGAAGGATACTGGAGGTACTTCGTAGTTCGTGCTTTCAGTCCTTCAGTCTCCCATCGCGGAAGATCGTGTCCGTCGTGGTGTCATTTTCTAGTTTTCTGCTGCTTGTAACTGTAAAACATTGTCACGTGACATTATACGCACTTCATTGCTCTTAAAATGCAATGCTCAAGGCCAGTCATTGACGGATCTAAATAGGTAAGAGTAGGGGTGTAGGAGGGCCGTCTTCGCCGGGTTGACAGATTTAAAACATTGAAATAAATGGGAAGACAAAAATTAGGCGATGTCTATTAATATTTTGACTATTACTCATAAATTATATTATTTTGTTAATTGCCGTTTTTAGTTTGTGCCACTGAGCGAGGTGGCACAATGGTAACTTGTCGGACTCTCGTCGGGAATACCAGGTTCCGGCCATCCTGATTTCGGGGTTGGTTTGCCGAGTTCGTTCCATGCGATGGTTGGAATGCTTTCTTAAAAAAAGCCATGGCCGACTCTTCTCACAGCCCCTGTCCTTGTACCAAGTTACGTGTCACCGTCTCCGATGACATCGCTGTCGAAGAGACGTGAAGCCCACTTAACCTAACCTTTAGTTTGGGCCGCGAAGGGAAAGTAGAAATCACAACTTCGGTCCCCGGCGAAGGGAAGTGAAAGTCCGGTGCTGTCTAAAAAATAAAATAAAATATATTTATTAGCAGTTAACGCCTGTTTGGGTAAACTTCATGAAGTGTATTTTACCGCGTACGGGATGTGGTTAGTTTAATAGACTATCTACCAGAGTTTCAATCTTCATTCAGGAGAGGAAGTGATGTTCGCGTTGGAGCGCTTTGGAGGCCGAGAACTTCCTCGAGAGATATGCTTGGCAGCCGACCAGGCGTGACCCCTGGGGGTCGCACATCTGGCTGGTCATGGTGGTGGCACGGGAGGAAGAGGAGATGGAGGGAAAAATGGCTCAACTGTGAAGGAGGGAGGGAGGGGGTAAGTTTAGAGTGACTAGACGCGTTGCAGGCGTGATCGGACAGGAATCCCACCGCGCCGGAACGAATTGTTTTGATAGTTGATGCTGAAGGACGGCGAACCCGCCGCCGATCTTCCGTCTCGCCACGTCGAATGAAGGGCGTTCGCGATGTGGGCGACCTCCGCGGTCGAGGTCACACACGCGGCATAGACGTTACAGACTGACAACGCCCAGGCTTTCTGTGTCATCACAGCCGCCCGAACTTCTGCGTTACTCTGATTTGACATCCGTCGCCATGATGGAATTATATATTATTTTCTGGTTTTATTTCCGATTTACTAATACATAGCCTATTTGGCCATGGTAGGGCGTAGAATGTAACTTACCTGAAACTAACTATAGTGTTATACTTTATTCGACGTACCTTATGGGATCAGTTGCGCGCCCAGGGATGGGTTGAGGTTGACTCCTCTTCCCTCCCACCACGAGAATGAGTGAATTTTTTTTAAATTGTTGTTAATGTTCTGTAGGGCAATATTACCGTTTTACTTCCACTAATTGCGTGAATTCAGCTGTTGGGATTTAAAACTATAATTGCCAAATAAATGTACGAAACTTTGGCAGGGTGGGTCCGCGAGGCCCTGACCCCTCCCTCATTTTTTAATCTTTTAAACAACATCGTTTTGCAGGTTGAAATCCAAATTTTCACTGGTGAGAACTCCCGGAACTCCATCTTTATTTATTGGAGGGGAAGGGGGAGTGTTTATCAGGCTTTCCAGGCACGAGACCACTGCCCCCCCCCCTCACCAAATTCTTAGTGTGACTCTGTCTAACATCCTCCGAACCAAAATCCTGGGTACATCCCCTGTGTGATATTGTTAAAAGGAAGATTTTGAAATGATAGTTCTATCACAATCTCACTAAGCTAATTTAATTAAACCAATTTATTCGTGTCGTATTGTGCGCTCTCTCGCGGCAAAATGTACAAAAGCAATCGAAACGAAAAGTTATCACGCCTTGTAGTTTTACAGTGATTTAAAAAAAAAAAAAAAAAAAAAAAAATTTCGAACCAACCTTATAATTATACCGAAGTATCTCTACATGGTTTTCTCAGAAATGTATCAAAGTTTGTACCTTTTTTTTGTAGCGGTAAACCACATAGTTTTTCAGATTATTGCACCAAAAAAAAACCTATTTTGTTATGAAAGTAAACCAAAATCAAGCAATATATTTGGGGGGGGGGGGACGGTGCACCATTAGAACGAATACTTAGAACTGTACATCGTGTCACTGATTTTGTCTTTAATTTTTTCAAAACATTCAGTTGAAAAATGTTTTGAGTTGATTGAACCAATGTGAAGTGAAATAATACCTATCATGACCTTAACCTAAGGTAATGCACGGGCGTAATATGCTAATCTTGACTTCGACGCACCGTTATGACAAAACTATGAGCGCTAAAATAGTTTCACAAGAAAAAAATGTACTCAACAGCACCGTCAGCAAAACAATTAATTAAAATTATGGAATTATTATTTGATTCGACTTGAACAGCGAATAATTTCTCATCGTGTGCGCCCGAGGAATAACCATCTCACCCCTGTATCTTGTAGAGAGCAAGCAGCACTTGTAAATATGCAGAAGATACAACATGTAAGCTTTTTGTCGCCAGTCTAGATTATCTCTTGGAAACAAGGCGGCAAACACTGCCGCTAACGTCACAGCACCGTAAATCGTAGAGATAGCAGCAGTATGAGTGAATCACATTATCAACTGAAGATCCACACTGTAGTAAGATAAGGGCAGCAGGAATGCTCGTAAGATAAGCGCAGGTAGTGGTTCACGGCACTAGGGTCGACTTAACTTGTTGCGCATCTGTAGTATGCTCTCATACATTCCTTGGGAAAATAAACCAACTTTCTTCATGAAACACACTATCATGATCCATCCTGAAGAAAATCAGAGAGATCTGGTGAGGAGGGTTTGATTATTCCTGGTATTTAAATTGGCAACATCCACCACAAACTAACATAACATCTTCCTGAGTAGGAGAGAGCAGTTTCCATATGATCCCCTTTAGGAGAATCTTGCAAAAAATTACACAGTAGGCTTAATGGTTAGGGGGGAAATTATCGTTTGAAAAAAATAAAATAGTATCTATGGTAAAACCAGTTGTAGATTTTTACTGCCAATTTTATGCTGTGAAGAAAATCTTAACTGTAAAATGAGCGCTTGAAAAAAAAAAAAAAAAAAAAAAAACTTCGCGAAATATTGACAGTATGTTTTTCCCCTGTAAAGAAACGTTTCTTTAGCGCAACGTAAACAAACTCGGATGACTGTTTTCTTTTGAAAAAAGTTTTTATTACAGTGTACACAGTAATTAATTTGCAATGTTTAAAACTCGTACATAGCGATGTAGAAGTCGTGTCATTACAGCAGCCTCTGGGTGCTGCTGTTGGAGTGGACTGTCGCTTTGAGGACTAGAGCTGTTCGGATATGTGTGCCACGAAGGTGTTGCCAGCAAGTCATCAACGAGATCCTTGTCATCGACACACACTCGTCCGTCGAGCTACAGATCCTCTTAGGCAACACTGAATTCTCACACGCGTCATGAAGACCCTCAAGACACTGTCGTGTTGTATACGAACGCGGCCACATTCAATATTAACTAAACTGCGTTTTTTCCTGTTTCGAGAACATCTTGGTTGTGTGTAATGTGTCTCACGTGAATAACTTGAGCGTTTTTTGACAGTTCTCTCTGCGGTGTTTGTGTTACACGCAGTGTTGGTCGACATTTTTGGTACTTAAGAGGGCGTGGTACATAATTCAACGCTAAAAGCATTAATCTATAACTGTAGGTTTCTTGAGGCCAATTTGCGAAAATTAAACGTTAGCCACCCTAGACAATAGTTTTAGCCAACGTTTTAAACAAAATTGTTTCCAGTGTTACGAACTTCTGAGGCACAATCTCTGACGCCGGAACCTCGTGCATTTTACTGCGGTGAAAGAGATCACGTGTAACGAATTAGTAATTCTGGATAAATATTTACTTATAAAGTTGGCAAATGCCATTATCTAGGATTGTCATTGAGAATCTTATCCATATTGGCTTCGAAAAAAGCGTAGAAATTAATTGCTGTATTCAGCGTTTATTTATCAACCACGTACGAAGCAGTAAGGTCGACCTTGAAGCGCGCATCAAATGCCGCGTCGCCTCAACGAGCCAAGCGCTGAACTAGCGTGCAAGGTTCCCGCCGAACTGTTTTTACTATGGAACTTTAAGCGGTGACCATATAATTTTATTGGTGGAAAGTCTCTAGCAAAGTAAACTGCACGTTTTCTGTGAGTTTCACATACATCCGATTAGTACATCATTTTGAAGTACGTCAATCTGGGCAAAAAGCTTTATAGCTATGTTGAAGAGCTTGAAACAGCGTTGATAACGATAGTGGTGTTTTAATATTGACATTACCTCCTTGTTTGAAGAATGTTTTCTTTTTATAAGTTAGTACAATGGGCACACGGGAAATAGTTTCGTAGAAATGCTTATTTACGAACACACTACAACGCATTTGAAGTACGTGGTACAAAATACCCTTAAACGAACCTCGGATGTCAGTTTCACCGTATTTACAGTAAATGTTGGTCTTGCGTTGAAGGTTGCTTACATTCTTGAAGTTTATTGCAATTGTTCATAACATGACGTTTATAATATTATTTAAAAACAAAGCCAAGTAAGGCATTATTAAATGTCTTAACACTTACATTAAATTACTAATTTGTCTATCATTATTGCTTTTGCGATCTGTGGGATAGTAATTAGTGGTTATCTAATTATGTATTGATTTAAGTTACGCATCTGAAATTGTGGACATTTAAACTTCCAAAAATCTAGTAACTACTGATGCATAGCGTGGTCGACTCTGAATGTCCAAATTTAACCGTAAAAAATAATTATAGGCCGTGCACGATAAAATGACTACTGCATAAATTTTTTTCCTTCCGTTTTGCAGCCATCTTTATTATTTTTAATATGGAAACTTCCGTGTAACTAAACACCAGTGTAAACATTGCAACACACTTAAAATGTAACCTCTGTTCGACCAATAAAACACGATTTAAATTAATTACAACTTCTGCTAGTGATCTGTATAGTGAAGAGCCTATACAAGAAGATAAGCATAAAACCAATACAGAAAACTACCCTCTTAACCGTAGCCTGGCTTATTGTTGGCTTGAACATGTCGGCGAGTTCGTTGACCTCAGCGGCCTCGCACGGTATTGCGCGAGACCCTGGTGGCGCCCCTGAGGCGCCGAGTTTTAACAGCCAGTATGTGACATTGGAGAGCGGCGGGAGGTGACGTCACGTCCTCTCAGGTACTGGACGAGGGACACGGTTGTGGACGTAGCATCTTGGTGACTGGCGTCGCGGAAGTTCAATTGTGATTGTGCTATTAAAGGGGTTGTCTACGCCGTACTGAGTAGTCGATGCGCCACAACTTCGTTGGACACAGTGGAAAAAAAATTGGTACTGTTAACCATATAATAAGTGACAAGTATGTATTTTAATCCAACAAAATTGTTGTTGCCTGAAAAATATATAAAATGCGTCGAGTATCGGCTTTTATATCGAAGAAAAATGTATATTTAACTGGACCGAACCCAGTTTAAATACGGTAATTGCCAAGTAAATAAAAATTGAACTACCTTGTTTGTGTAGATCACAGTATGTCGTAAGACTATCAAAGTGACTGATTCGGGAGGTGGTGGACCAACTCGACAGTAGTAATTTTTTTCCTTTCTCAGCAAACATATGCATATCCAGCAAGGCTCGCGGCGTACGAGTGGTCAGACTGCTCGCCTCCTACCGAGGAGATCTGGGTTCGATTCCCGGCGGGGTCGGTCCCCGGACTCTCGCATGTGGAAATCGTGCCGGACGATGTCGCTGGCTGGCGGATTTTCTCTGGGATTTTACGTTTCTCCCGCCCTTCCCATTCCGGCGTTCTTCATTGTAAAGTTACCATCATGTTATTCTCCTGGGTACGCAGATTGTTTACGGGCACCAAGTAGTAAATCGTGCATTCGGGGTACGGTACCCTGTCTCTTGATTATCCTCCTAATACGATATTTATTCGTTCATCTATTGTATATAGTCGGATATATTAACGGTATAAGTGTCTGCAACTGTTTTAGCAGATTATCTGGCCGAAGAAAATGGCACAAATTTCTATCCAGAGTTTCCATTGTACGCTTCTAACAGCCATTGCAGGCGAAGTCTTTCTCATATGACTTTTGAAGTTTAGTATTTATTGTCAGTGTATTTGCGGAGAATTACAATGAAAAACCACACCCTGGGTAGTCGTGTCATTTGAGTAAATATTGCGTAATTTGCTGCAAACATGCGAGGTAGTATTAAGGTATACTGACTCCAATATTAAACCTCTTCTGTAACTATTAAGTTATCAGTTCAAGTAGTTCACCGGGCGCTATACTCATTTCGGGGTAACTTCAAATTTTCTTATGAATTTCGTTTCATTTTGTATTATTACCGTATATCTCGCCTTTGGTATTCAACCGATTTTTCTGCTCAATTTGAGATGTTTCGAAGTACTTAAAACCCCGTAATTCGCATTAGTTGAATGTGTTTTAAGATGATTCAAATCTTGGCAAAAGCAGTATTTTTATAGGAATCATTTTTCCAGCTCGTCGATTATTTATCTCCTTTGCCGCGTTGTTCGCTGGCGCAGTAAATCGTGAGAAAGTTAACGCGTGGCGTTTCTGGAAGGAATGCACGCGTACCTATATGCCGTGAGGTGGAAGTTCTTTGCAACAAATGTTCAGAACGAGCTCCGGCTGGACGTTCAGCCTCCACCGGGTGTGATTATTTCTCCGCTAAAGAGAATTCTTGCCGGAAAAGTCCGTGACGCGAGAGACGCCGTGAAATTAACAATCCGTCCCCACCGGTTCCTCGACTAGTCTGCGCGCTCTCATTTACATAAAGGGCCGGTGGGCGGGACGGAAGATTTGTCCAGGGTGCAGGAGGGGGAGAGGCAGGATTGAGATCCGCTGTAAATAATTCACCGGGTGATTACTGCAGTCTAGGAGAGCGGGCCCTGCGCAAACATTTGATCGGAGGAGAGGAGGTCCTTGATAAAAACACGCGCCGTCCCGCGCGTATTCGTTACTTGGCGATGAAAAGGGTTCATTAAGGGAAGGAGATGTTCAAAAACAGAGTAGGTGCGAGAATTCATCTTGGCCACCTGTGTGCAGAGTCAGGAGTTTGCCGCGAATAGATTTTTTTACACCATTTATATAGCCAGTGATTTTTGGTGGAAATAATTTAGCACCAACTCGTTACAATTATTTAAAGAGAGTCCTCGACTGGCGCATGGGCGGCGTTGCAGCGTGTCACACGTATTATTTTTTACGCGAAACCGATTAACTTATTCATATTATGTTTATCTACGAAGAGAACACACGTTTGAAACTATACACACGCTTGTTAAAAACATGATTTCTGAGCCTCTCAAAATTGCTAAAAACTTTTTTCAGACTGCTGTAACTCAGAAAAATATTACTTGAATTCGTAAAGTGCATAGCGAGAGGCATGAGTTGGTCTTTACTTCAGACTATTCAAAAATAAAATGTTGTGGTCACTGGTTAAAGTCCCGTAGGAAAAAGACTACAAGGAAAACCTTGCACGCCAGTTTCGCGCGCTGCGAATAGAGGCGATATGCTTCTCGTCAAGCGCGGGACACTGGCTCTTATCGCTACGATGTTCCCACGCGTCAAAGTTGGAAATTCGTCACCGACGAAGACGCCTCTTAACGTGCACATCTGCAGCTTTGCTTCATGGTTATTGGTAGAACGTGTTTTTGCCGAAACGTCACTCATTTGACTGTGTCAATGTAAGGTTACTGTTATATCACGCGTTTGTAATTTGTGACACTGAGAGTTACAAACGTCCAATCACAGACCACGAAGCAGAGCTACTGCGATGTACGTAGAAGCACCTCGACACGTTGGTAGAAAATAATTTTCACCAAAAATCACTGGCTCGAACGCGCATCAACAGTTCTGCTTTGTGGTCATTGGCAGCGTGTCTATGTTCAGACGCTTCTCTCATTTAACTGCACCAATCAGAATAAGATTATTGTGGCAACATACGTTTGTGAGTCGCCAGTGGAAACCCAAGACAAGTGGAGCTTAATATATCCAGTCACGGAACACGAAACGAAGTTGCATGTGCACATAAGGCAATGAAACTCAGTGGTGCAAAAATCTTGGCCCTACTTGTGTTGAAGCATCTAAATCTTTCTTCGTGAAGACCGCTGCAGGAATTAACATTACTCTTTCTCCATGCACCAGCGTGCGACAACTTTGTAAGTGTGTTGTTGCTTGCGCGCAGATCACTGCAACTGTGCAGTGCAGACTTTTCTCAGTTATTTGTAAAGTAATTTTACTGTAATCATCAGCATCTGTGCCTTGTGGTAATAGGTAGAGATGATGGTTTATCGCGGGAAAACTTGAATGTTTACTGGGTTTCATCATACGTTCAGCTTACCAGAATATTACTGGCTTTAGCTTATACGCAGAACTTTTGCTCTATTTGACTGAGCCAATAAGAATCCCGCTATTGAAATACTTGATGCGTATATTGGTCAGCAAACAGCTACGTTGTGTCAGACGTATATCACCCAGGCATACATGTTAGAAGATACCACAGTGTTTTCGCGTAATAGGCAGTGCGTATTTGTGCAGAGGCGTTTGTCATTTGACGGAGCCAATCAGAACCAGGTTACTGTAACTGTTCAAGCCTGTACTTGCGGTTAGAACCGCAAGAAGCGTGACAATCAAAAACATCAAATGACTGGCAATGAAGCAGAACTGTAGATACGAACGCTACACATTGGAGCATAATGGTGCAAAATTAATTTCACCGAAAACTAGCGCGTGTCCTTGGTAATAATGTACAGCCTGCTCTGCCACCTGTTGGCAAGAGCCTCTTACTGGCGTGTTAGTGAGTGAGTGAGTGAGTGAGTGAGAGACTTTGGTCAATGCCCTACATCGTGGTCTTTAGCGCTGGTAAGGAGTGAGTATGAAGCAGCACAGGAATGAAAGGGCGGGGAAAACGGGAGATCTCAGAGAAAATCCGCCCAACATGCGCCATCTCCGGTACGATTCTTGCGTGCGAAAATCCGCCCAACATGCGCCATCTCCGGTACGATTCTTGCGTGCGAAAATCAACCCCGTCGGGAATCGAACCCGGAGGCGAAGGGTCTGACTACCGCGGCCCCCTGGCGTGTTAGACTGTAGCTGCTAATTGGCTGCGCGTGTGGTGTGGTGGTTCCGCTTCTGCATTCGTAGTTATTCTGTGGCTCGAGCATGGATCGGTCCCCCGCCACGACCAGCTTGCTAGGCGCCGGGTCCAGCCTGTGAATCGAATAACATCACGTAGATCGATTTTCTTATTAATTACTGGTGTCGTTATATAAGGCCCTCGTATTACGTCCGCCCGGATCGTGATCGAGACGGATAGCAGCTTTTGTAAGGTTGTAATTAGAAGTGATCGTGTATTTGAGGGCGAGTGGGAAGACGTGATAGGGCATCGTAGCGAGAGAAACGGACCGTCAGGCACGCGATGTTGATGCGCAGATTGCTTGTTGGGACCAGCGTTGAAATATGGTACACGGTTGGTACAACAACTATATTATTGTAGATACAATCCTCGTACACTTCATACACGAAACAAACAGCGGCAGCTACGAAGTGTTTTTGCTGGTTTAAACAATGCCGAATATTTTGCGGTCTACACCAATATATTTGCGATTATTTAAAATCTGTAGTCACTAAAAAAATTAACTCAAATCTGAATGTCCCGAGGCCATAGTAAAGAGCCAGACGGTCTTCAGATATATGGTCCCTTAACTTCCAATGGGCTATACTAATTAAGCCGTAGGCCTACATCGTGTTCAAACCATACAAAATGTGGTGACAAAGTGAGATTTTTTTATACGTTTTATGTTTCGTACAGTTCTAAGCCTCCAGACGTATTTAATAAACTGTTTTACATCGGGTCGAAATTCATTGCATTTCAGCAAGCCTAGCCATCCTTACGAAATGCGGACAGAATGTAAACACATTCTTAGAATTGGTCGCTCGACTGTATTTGACCAGCAGGCGGTTCACAACGATTCGAGTTCATGCGGGTGTGGCATAGTGCTCGCAATTTTGTTGTTTGTGGGTTCGAGTACCGAAACAATTCGCAGCGTACCGAAATGATGGTTTCGTGGTAGCGGATCTGACTAGTCTGCTATCGACATGAGTGCTTCCGTGTCTGTTAAGTGCAGTTCATGGTAAAATACACCACAGCTTGTTATGAGCCCTTTGTGATGCTCTAACGACAACACAGTTTCTATAAACATGTGTAGTTTTTTTATTTAGTGATGTGACAATCGTGTGGGTCATGGGATAGCTTGTTTGAATGATAACATTTTATTGCTACGATTATAGATATGAAATGTGCAAGTTCAATTTGCTTACGAGTAGGGACTGGAAAAAAAAAAAAATATATATATATATATAGCGGGCCCAGATTTTGAAGTTCTTTCCTTTGTTCTTTGACTATACGCACTTGTGGAACTTTGAGAAGGAGATGCCTTATCTCAACGAAGGAAAAATACTTTTTATTTCAGCCGTTTCTGGTCTTCTTGGGCTGCAGCCCTCGAGACCAGCGCCGATTAGCCTTGGTCCGGTGCGTTTCTCTTTCCTGTCCGTGTGGAAGACGAGACAATTTCAACTCCCCAACGCAATAACGACAGAGCTGTGGGCTCTTTACAAGCTTACAGAAGAAACGTGTTTAGGTTCATAGATACAACTAATTTGATGATCCAATAAGTCTGTCCGGCCGATAGTTTGATGGTTTTTTTTTTAATAATCTATGATGGTGAACATGTTCTTGACTCAAACCCAGATGCTAAAAAAATTAAGGTAATGGTCGCAAAGGCACCGGTTTATAACATCGGTTTATATTTAAAATATAATTCTACTAAATGGTACGTTAACTGCAATCGTACATATTACAACCATTAATAATTTTAGCATCTGTCAAGGAAACGTAACTTAAGCTGGTAGCATTTTATAAAATCTGTGCTTGGTAAAGTGATCACATTTTAAAGATCTGTTATAATTTTTTTCCTTAAAATTGTTTGTATTTTGTCTTTTACAACGTCATTAATCAACACACGCTAACATTGACATCGGTTATAAAAATCAACGTCTGCAGAGAAAACAGCATCGCTTATATGTCGATCGCGATGCGTTTACTTTTACGAATCTATTTCGCATGCGCCCAGTACGATAATTTACCATAAGAAAGCACACGGAATGTTACTGTCAAGACACCGTAATAAACACTAGCTCGATTCCCATCGGCATCTAAAAACCGCGTTTGCACACTGCCATGCCTCAAAACGTACCAAGTTAATGAATTCATATCTCTGACGTTTGCACTGTTCAATTATTGTACTTTGCTGCAGAAATTCCACCCATACAATTATGTACACAGTAAATACGCTTTCTTCAGAGGAAATAACAAAATGTATATTATGTTTATGTCAATGGAAAAAATTGATTTTAAAATAATTTAAGACGTATCTTAGGTGTTGCTAATTTATTCTTCAAAACGTTTAGTGTGGAAATTATTATTTTTTCTCTGTGCAAAGATAGGTTATTCATGATAAAGCCTGTGTTAAAATTAAAACCTTATTTAAAAAAAAAGTTCCTCGCGGCAGAGCTACGTTACAATAGCTCATATTCAAACAAAAATGATTTAACTTGATAGTTGTAGTCCTAAGCAATTTCTCGCTTTACTCAGCGTGACATATAGCTACAGGTTGTTCGGGGTAAAGCGAGCACTTTTGATGATCGCCTTGTCTAGAGTAATAATTTAAAAAAATGTGGTTTCAGACTTTAACTTTTGAGCAAGGAACAAATGCACTTTGATTATTACTTAAGCTAAATAAAAATGGCTTAAAAAAAGAACCAAGGCTTTTACCGCGAACCGCTTATAGTAAGTTTTTTTGTGCGGGAGCTGAGCAACAGGTAGATAGTTGGCTCACGTGGGCCGTGTAGGCCGCCAACAGTCGGGTGAGGAAGGTCAGTCACGCAACTCCCCGCCCAGTGGAAGCACTTAATGTGCCGGGCGGAAGCACTGGTCACGAAGCACACTGTTGCACCGATGAGGTTATATATATCCTTGTGTTACAAGGATTCTATTCCGCCCACATCGCACTTAGCTCACTTTCAAGCTCGGAATGAACCACCAGCCAAACTCACTTCTCGTTTCGTTTATCCCGCGCGTCGTTCAGTTCACTGCTGGTTTTTTTTTTTTTTTTTTTTTTTTTTTAAAGGCGAACCATCATACGATGAGTCGATGAGTTAGAACTACTGTTTTTTGTATGGTTGGGTTGTTTAGAAATACATATTAAAAACCTATTAGTATCTCGTCGTAGTTAAATACATTAATTATCCTTTTATAAACTTAAGGAAACCATAATATCTGACCAATACTGATGACTCAATTAGCCATATATTTTTTTAAAAATAATTATGTGTGTATATTTATGGTAATCAGGTAATTCATATGTTAAAATTGGCTAAACGAAGGCAATTGTATAGTTTTAAAGCGCTATAATAATATTTTTTACTATTTTTAATGAAAAATGTAGTAATGATCTAAAAATGTAAGGTTCTGCCCCAAGCACAGTTAAGCGAGTTCTTTGATAAGGTGAGTTGACTTTACTTCTCGTCATGTATTATGGTAATACACGACTTGATACGACAGGCACTGGGAGAGGAATCTGCCATTCCCTTTCGTACGGAAACATGACAGCATTTATTCGCCTGAAGCTTTTTTTTGCAACAATGGAAAATCGAAATCTGTAGCCGGGTATCGAACACGGGTCTTACCAAATGCGATTCAAACATGTTACCGTTTCGCTACTTCGTACTTCAGTTTTATCGAGAGTATCTAGCATACCTAAATTGTCTTGGAGATAAGTACAATAGCCACAGATTAAAAAAAAATCGCTACTTTCAAGGAGAAGGTGAATTCAAGGTCAAGTGAAACATTCGAAACGTCAGTGTTGCAGGACTATGTCAACCGAGAAAACCAAGAGAGAGGCTTGAAACGCATAACAGAAAATAAGGTGATGGTAGCTGTAGGCCTATTCATAATATTGGCAGTTCTGCATTAGTGTGTGTTCAAAATATTTTATACGAATAATGAAGTTACGGGTATCCCTAGATTTTCCCATGAAAAAATTCAATTGGTTTAATGGTTCATGTTGTAAGTTTAGTCGTTTGTGAAATTATATATTGTCAGTCTCCAAGCAAGTCTCATATTTATTGGAGATGAGCGGTTTGCTAACTCGCCCGCTTGTGAACGTCATCGGATGTTACTGGGAGCACCACTAGCGGACAGTGAGAGAACTTGTTAAGGGCGCTCAAGTGGTGAGAAATCATAATTTTGTATTTGTATAAAATATGGTTAGTTTTGTAGACATTACTTGACAGTACAGTTACCGCTTACGGGGAAAAAAAAAGCTCAGCCAGTTTTTCCACATTGGCATTTCAAAGTCAAAATTTGCATATTTTTACCTCATACAAAACTTAAAAACCGGTAAACGTAACGAAATGGAATAAAAGTCACATAAAAACTACACGTCATGGTTTACGGCTTGAAACATACAGAAAACTAGTATAAAAATGTTTGTATTTTAAAAAAATGCTAAAAATAGCTTTAATGTGACTTTTTTCCATTGCATTATGTTTACTGGTTTTCAAGTTTTGTATGAAGTAAAATTATGCAAATTTTGACTTTGAAATGCCATTGTGGGAAAAATGACTGAGACAATTTTTGTTTTTCGTTAGAGGTAAATGTCCTCCCGAGTAACTTCTGTAAAACTAACACTATTTCATAAAAATATTAAATTGTAATTTTTTCCCCACTTGGACGACACCCTTAAACCGCGTTCACCAACTAACATAGTACAAGCAAAATCGTCGTAACTTTGTTGATGTGAGCTTTGGTTATGTTTCGATTAGCATATTTCGTTAACTAAATAGTTGCAAAATCAGGGTTAGTGTACTGAAACAACACTTTTTTTTTTGTTTCGGAGCTTTTAGTACGCGACTTTTGTTCAATAAAATACACTCGACAGTTGTATTGGAGGTGCCAAATTTCTATAATACTAACTTAATCACTAGCTTATCAATAGTTATTAACACTGCCTTACACACAGTAATTTTCATGTTTGCGATATTAGAAGAAGCTACAGGTATAGAAACACGTTATGAACAGGTTTAGTTAGACGTATGGCCGTCACGTAACCAATAGTAGTAACTAAGTGTAAGAAGGATGTTAAGAATCATTAGAATACATAAATGGCGTTTCAACACTTATTTCTAACATCATTATCGTTGTAGTACTATAGAACAAGTTGGATTGTAAAGTATCTGATATTACCCTTAAATGGAGTGAAAGCAATATCCTCGTGAACTTCCTGTCAGGAATATAGTGCTGTCCTGCCGGCAGGTGTTATGAAGGAAATGTAAATTGTGAGTGCTTTCCAACCAGTTACGTTTTACGTAATAACATTTCGTAACTTTGGGAACAAACTGCGAGTTCCTGTGCCATATTTTGCTAGACGCTGGTTTATGATGTCACACATCCTACGTGACCCAATTTAATAATATTGTTATTCGCTCTAGAAAAATAATTCTGTGTCTTTGCTTACCAGGCAAAGGTATTTTAGTCAAATTTGGCGAAGGATGATAGGCGAGTTTAGAGCATCGTAGGAAAGAATTCACGGGGGTATATGAAGATCCCTAAGAACATTAGCAGACAGACGATATCGTCCAGCATTATTACCATGCAAAAATTTCGTGCCGATCCCGCCGGGAATTGAATCCAGATCGCCATGGCTCGAGGCGAGCGCCTCAACCGCTGCGCCAATAGCGGCTTTTTTTTTTTTTTTTAACCACGGCTGCGTATTTTCAAAATAGTTTCAAGAAGAACTCTTTACAGTTGTATATTTTGCAAGCCAGGTTTCATTTCGCGTGTTACATTATGTAACCGTTTACGTGCTTAATTTAACGTAGGAAACTTAGACAGTGGGCACAGTTCAGTGCATTACTGTGTCCTAGTTTCGTTCTTAACAGGCTAGTATATTTTGAGGTACGGCAACCCGAATGAAACATGTACATTTAATTTTGCCTACAAATGTTCTACAGTCGGTATCACGAAAGAATTAAATTTGTTCACAGTTGTGTTGGGCATCCTTTTTACAGCTGTTACAATGGAAACAGCAATGTGTTTCTCTATCACAGGTGATTTCTATTTCCGGGGCCGCCAGGAGAGTGCTCTAGGGAATGGGCGAATTTTACACAAACCTCTGATTTGGGCCCGGCAGTAGTTTCAAAGACTTCGGAAACCATGTTTCCAATGCGCGTGGTGTCTCGACAATGACATTCCCCACTTATCTGAAGCGTTTTTTCTTTTCGTAAACAATCGTACTGGGTGCTCGCGTTCCATTTAAAAAAAGTATTCCCCAACACTGCAACACACTTGAAGCGCCTATTAGGCGACCTCCTTAAGGGTGCCGCCTAACACGTGCTTCAAATGCTGTGCAGTATGTTCGTAAAAACTACTTTGACGAAACTGTTCCACATGTGGTCATTGTGCCAGTGTACGTAAAGGAAATGTTTCGGATAATGGTGGAATATTAAGACATCATGTTCATTAAAAACACTGTTCCTAAGCTCTCCAACATAGCTAAAAACCGACCTTTTCAGACACCCGTTTTGTAAACTGTACTAAAATGTATGTGCAACTTGGATAGAAACATGACCCAGCACGTGTGTTATGCTTCACCCTAGCCTCTGGGCGCATATCGTTGAATTGACGTGTATTCTCCGCGCCAATAACTCGCCTCTATGAGACCTGGCATTATCTTTTTATAAAGTTATATTAAGGACGCAGCCTACCCGCGCGTGAGAGGTTCAAAAGCAACGGAGCAGTAAGGTCGACCTTAAAGCGCGCATCAAATGCCGCGTCGCCTCAACGAGCCAAGCGCTGAACAAGCGTGCAAGCTTCCCGCCGAACGGTTTTTACTATGGGACACTAAGCAGTGACCATATAATTTTATTGGCGGTAAGTCTGCAACTAAGTTCAGTGCAGGTCGCAACCTGAGTTTCACATACATCCGGTTAGTACATTTTGAAGTACGGCAGTCTGGAAAGGCCGTTTTTAGCCATGTTGGAGGGCTTAGAAACAGTGGTTTTAATGAGCGTGGCGTCTTAACAATGAGGTTCCGACCTTGTCTGAAGTTAGTTTTCTTTTCGTACGTTGGCACAATGGGCACACGTGGAATATTTTCGTAGAAAAAAAAACTGTTTACGAACACATTGCAACGCATTTGAAGCGTGAGGTAGGCTGCCGCCTTAAAAGCAATATTTTCTTTTCACGCATTAGCCTTGTTTTTTAATTTCTGCATAGTGGTGTTAATGCCTTAAAAAAAAAACAGCAAAGACACCCTTTTTCGCCGCGAAAAAGAAGATAAACTTTCAAGATTACTGGTGGGTAATGGGTATGCACACGTGTTAAGGTCTTTAAATACTATTCGTAAGCTGGCGATATTCAAACAGTTTTCCAATAAACGTCTATTGATCGGAACGCTGCACGCCGCTCGTCGATCTGGCCGGGCGACAACACTAAGGGCGTTCACGTGACAACAATTCGTAATTTTATATTTGCACAACGTAATGTTCGGTTTATAGACGTAACCTTGTGACTACATTTCCTACTCGTAAACATTTTGTAACTTTCATAGTTTTCCCACAGCGGCATGTCAAATTCAGAATTTGCAAGTTACGGCAACAAAAGCCAAGTGAAGAAGTAGAATGAAATAATTTACACTGATATTAAATATTGTGGGGCGAATGCTAAAAGATTGAAAACAAATGAAGACAACAAAGTCCTTTTATATTTTTTAAAAAATTCCCATAAATTAAGTAAATAGTCATCTTATTCAGGTTTTTTAAAACTTACAAAGGAATTTCCTTGTCAGTTTTGAAATATTTTAGCATATGGCCTATAATATATAATTTCAGTGTAAATTATTTCATTCGAGTAAGTTACTTGCGTTTCGTCATTCCTATGTTCCCGTAACTTGCACAATTCTGGCTTTGACTTGACGCTATGGGAAAACTATGAGAGCTGAAAAACTTTTACAAGTGGAAGATGCAGTCACAAGTAACGGCTATTCAACGAACACTATGCTGTACGAATATAAAGTTATACATTTTTGCCAGGTGAACGCACATACAGCCCAGCAGTCGCGGACATCTTTGAGAAACACTGCCCTGAGTGTTCTTCCAGGCCGCAGAAGGTTCAGTAGGATTGCCTCCAGAACACAGTTTTGTTTCTTCTGTCGTCTTTTTGTTTCCTTTCGCTCTTCGGTTTTTTTTCCCAGATTGTGCTTTTACTCGTGTTACCTGGCTACCGCTGAAATGTTTTACTTTGTAGCCTCGTCCTCGGGCTGGAACGACCCGGTGGGTATTTGTTACGACATGGCTGTTCGCGTTGTTCGAGCGCCGGTTAAATTGAAACCCTTGAGCTCGGATCCCAAGACTGGAGATTACGAGCTGGCATTATTCCCTCGCTGTTCCCCCGCCGAGCTCTAACCAAACAAGGAGCGTGTTTGCGCTTGGAATTTCCCAGCGAAACTGCTCGCAAGCCGACGGTCATGTCGCGCACAGTGCAGCTTTCATTAAAGCCTACAAACTTGTGTGAAAATTACAGCAAGTTTGTGTGTGTTTTACTGCTTGGGGAAGAACTTGGACGAGGCATAAATCAAAAATGCAATACACGTACGGTTGAAGTTAGACCAAAATAGCTCAGCAGAAGAATATTTTGATGAACTTAAATGATCTGGTAAGTTTGCAGTGTGACTGTCTGCGCAGTGGAAACTTGGAAGGACAAGAAAAATTAATCCGATGAAATTATGAACCTATGTTTTACGAAACGTTTGAGCGTTCACTGTAGGAGCTGGGGACGTTTGTCAGCCACGTGGGAGGTAGTGAGTTATACTCCCATCCTAGAATTTAATCATGAAAAGCATTTAAAATTGTTGTATAAAACTTGCGTTTTTATTTGAAGACAAACTATAATTTCGAGAACTGAAGTTGAGCCAATAATAAAAAAGCATGCCCGACAAATAAAACCTAGTTTAAAAAAATTTTATGTTTACAAAAATGCTTATAAACTTTACAAGAAATGCTTGTAAGTATAAAAATACGTCTGTATATTTGCAAACATTATTGTATGTGTACAAATAAATGATTACACATTTACAAATACATTTTTTGTATATTTTACCACAATTGTCTGAAGTATCACAAAGATGTTTTTGGCAACCAGTTTTCAAGAAATTGTTTTGTAAAAGTACAAAATATTTGTAAAATGTGACGGGCCGTCGAAAGATATTTTGTTTCCCACTAGTCCGCACAGGTATGTAGAAAATTTAGACCACTTTAATGATCTGCGACATTCTAGCTGTAGTGCGTAGACTGATAAATGTTATGACATTACTTTACAAGCTTTTGTTTGTGAAAGTACGAATTTTTTTTTTGCTGTGTATCATGTGGTATCACTGTGTCAGTGAACAGCGTGCCGCCACTTAGGGAATTATTTACTGAGAAATTACACTGTTTTCTTAGGCTATATAGTGACTATTATAATAATCAAACATTGCTGATAACTAGAGGCACGATTATTTCGCGTATTCATCTGGCAACAGCCTAGACTGCTTAGTTCTATACGTGTACCGGCTGAAGCCGAATATCCATTGGCTTCTGACAGTACAAACGCGTAGCACGTGATATCCTCACGACTTGTTTCCTTATTTATAACTGGCTTGCAGTCGTCAAATGTGTGTTAAAACCGCTCTCGTCTAATCACAGAAGGAGGAGTGAAGTATACGTTATTGACGTTCAACCTGACCTAGAATCAATACGCGAAATAATCGTGCCTCTACTGATAACACGTGGTTGGTTTAGGTCGCACGATATAAGCTACTATGCCAGTTGCGAACTTCTCGTCGTAGACGAATGTACAACGACGCGAGGCGGGCCATTCTGCTGGGTCAGGCAACTGTGCAACTACGTCGCCTTATTATTATTACTATTATAACGCTGAGGCTGAGTGAGGTATACTATATCCATTTTAAGGTTGCAGATCAATAATTCAAGTGAATGACAATACAATTTTTGCACAACATAAATTTCATTTGAAATGTTGAAAAATACAAGGTAACTGTGTTACGGCACAGTCACAATGTAAGGAATCAAGATATAATTAAATTGCTTTGATTTATTTCGTTAGCAACTTTTATTTCTGCTGCAACCTTAGAGTGGACAGAGTATAGACACACGTCTCGCGAAGGGACGTGCAGTCGTGCAGCCGTCGTGTGTGTGTTTTATTGGCCGCGAGAACCGGTATGACGTCCGGTGATATGCGAAATGCTGGGGTTCTTTGCTGGGTATTTGTTGGGTGTTGGGGAGGGTGTGGGGGTAGGTGGTTTGGCCTACGATGACCTGCCTTGTTCGTGGCAAGCTTGCGTAATATGCAGAGACGATGATTAGAGATGATCGGAGGTAGGTGAGTGTGGTTTACGTCTCGTCGACAGCGAGGTCATTAGAGACGGTGACAGACTACGTACTACTACAATGACAGGAGTTGGAGGAGGAGTCGGCCATAACATTTTTTAAGGAACCACCACAGCATTCGCCTGGAGCGATTTCGGGAAACATGGGATACCGAAGTCATGACGACCGGAACCGGCGATCGAACCCGGGACCTCCAGAATGCGAGTCCCAACGTGTTACTGTTGTGCCACCTCGCTCGGTTAGAGATGATGGTTAGAGGTACGTCAATTTCGCAGATACATTCCAGGTCACGTTGAACGCCAAAATATATACTTCATAATCACGTGTGTGATTAGCTGGCGGCTGTCACGAAACGCATTTGACTACTGCAAGCCAGTAGTAAATAAGGAAACGATTCATAGAGCTATTGCTTGTAATGTTGTAAGCCAATGAATAATCGACTGTATCCAGAGCGTGTACAGGACTGAACAAGCTAGGCTACTGCCAGATGAATCCGCGAAATTGACGTACCTCTAATAATGGTACATCGTAGGATAACTTGACTGTTTGCTGGGTTTCAACGTACGTTCAGCTTACCAGAAGAGCATTGGCTTTCGCTTGCACGTGGAGCTGTTGCCGTATTTGACTGAGCTAGTAAGAATCCTCAGGAGATTGCTTGTGTGAGCCGCCTGGGGCGTTTCGAGGTTATGGACACATGCGTTGATGCGCCTCTAAACAATACAAACCTCTCAAGGATGCAATCCAAATTAGCATGTAACTAGAGATGATGGTATATCGCGAAAATGTTTTGTGCCAACATACCCTTTAAAACGCTGTAGTTAATTTCAACACGTGTGATTGGGTAATGTACGCCTGACACAACGTAGTTGTCTGCAGACCAATAACAGGAATATAATACTACAACAGCGGGAGTCTTATTGGTTCAGTCAAATAGGGCAACAGCTTCACGTACAAGCGAAAGCCAGTGATCTTCTGGCCGTTGAAACCCAGCAAACAGTCAAGTTTTCCCGCGTTAAACCATCGTTAGAGACACTGGAAAATCGCGATAATAGTTTACTGTTAATAGTTTACTGTTTGCTAATGTTTTGTATCTATATTGGCTATGGTTTATTTGAAACATTGTTTCTCTCTTCAACAGGCCCAGTTAGAACTGTACAGCTTGAACACACAGCGTGTGTGATTCGCCACAAAACTGTTCACACGTGATACGGTTAGTATACTATAGTTTGTTGGAGACTATGCTAAACATTTTCGCGATTTTCCAGTTTGTCTAACCATCTCTACATATAAATAACATATTGGTAAACTATATAATTGCTTGGCCCAGGGGCTCCAAATTACCAGTTTTGAGTAAAATGCACATAGAAAGATTTCCGTTTCGCCCAAAAACCT
Organism: Medauroidea extradentata; assembly: GCA_003012365.1. NCBI lineage: Eukaryota > Metazoa > Arthropoda > Insecta > Phasmatodea > Phasmatidae > Medauroidea > Medauroidea extradentata. The sequence continues at coordinate 53,441 of PNEQ01039853.1, read as the reverse complement.
TTTAATGAACACATTTGGTTGGTTTTAATTTGAATCTAAAGTACAGAGGCAACTATTTAAGGCATTTAAAATGTTTTTAGTCTGCCTTCGCTGAAATTATCACACTTCAAAATAAAAGAAATTCAATTTCTAGCTCATCACTGAAATCAGAATAAAGTGTTCTGCTGTTAAAACAAGTGAACTCACGTGTTGTTTTCCTTTTTCAACTGAGTAGATTGCACTTCTGTCTATGTGTTGGTGAGCCAAACTGAAAAATGCAATTTTTTTAAAGTTGCTTTTTCTTTTGAATTGGGCCTTCGATAATTTCTAGTGATAAGGACATGGGGTGATGCAACACTTAAAATAATTTCGAAGCCATAATGTTTGAATATGTATGCAAAAATAATCCTGCGATAAGAGATTACTTTCGTTGGACGATTGTGCAAGTCAGTAATGAGCTATAAGTAATTTTAAAAAAAGTAAATAATAAAAAAAAGTACAGAACCTGTATGATTGGCATCTTCTTACAGCTGGAATTTTCTTATAGCTGGTTACATCATACGAATTACTTTACTTACGCCTAGGACAAAGCTGAAAAAAAAAACCAACATTGGCTGTGAGAGTACATTTGTTACGTTGTCGGCCGCGTTGCCGTATTTCGGTTTTACTCCTGCCTCCGAACCGCTGCGGATTTTCAAACTTTATATGTACTGCAATGTTTTCACGTTCCTGGGAACATACATAATCGGTTAATCCCAAATAAAAAAAATAATAAACACAAACATTTACGTATATATTTTTTCTCGTGTTTTGTGGGTTGTCCATAATCGGATTTAAATTTTAAAATGTCCGTTTATATGACATATAAACCATCTCCGCTTGCTCCCACTCCTCGTATTTGACAAGAGCTTTGCTTTTAATGTAATTTTGAGGATAATTTGAGGAATTGTTAATGTTTTTTTATTGTTGTTTTTCTCATCACTAAAAAAGGGGGAGAGAAGGGAAAAGGAATTATATATGATCTGGAAGTCGACAATTTTAAGGAAAAATAAATGAACGTGAAGATTTATATTGTGGTTATCGGTTACTTTTTGCTGGAGATGTGAAAAATTCGCTGGTTTGCTTACCTGTATTCTTAGAATGAGAGATTATGATAAACTGAATGGTTTTGTTGGGTATACGACATTGATAGAGAAAGGTTTTTGAATCGCAGAAAACTCACGGCAACATACAAGGATTAAGCACGACAATGTAAGCATAAAATATGAAAGAAACATCGAGGAAGCCGTAAATGGCAGTAGTCAACAAATATATAAATAATTCCGAAATAGGAATATGTTCGGTATATAATGGAAACCAAAAAACTAAATAAAAAACGCGAAAAATGAAGAATCAAACAGGCTAGTACCGAACAAGATGCATGACAGTGGTGAAGTGATGGATAAAAGACGAGGACAATACTATAGACACTGCAAAAGACGTAAAAAAAATAATTAAAATATAACTCAGACGAAAATAATAGAATCCCTTAGACAATAGAGGATGTTCCGTGATACTAAACACCAGTTTTTCGACCACTTTTGATGACCACCTTGTCTAGAATAATAATTTTAAAAATATGTATTGTTTATGGTGGCTTAGGCCGTTAACTTTAGAGTATGGTATAATCTTCAGTGTTATTCAGGTTGTTTTGTTTATAGGGTAAACCTACCTTACTTCCTGATATTAAAGATTCGATCTTCAGTAACATAAATATGTTCAACATTTTAACTGTGGTCTTATATTTAATAAATTAGTAGATTGTTGCTGAATCTACACATAGGCCTACCTATCTATGCTCTTGGTAACCTAGCGAACTGTTGTGTACAGTTTTGTGAAGTTCACGAAGTGGTTTATCACGATGTAATAAAGTATATCACGAATATATGGTCGCTGTACCCTGTTAAAAGTTAGTGAACGGTAGCTTTCTGTTTACGTTCGAGGCACTGAAACGGTGAAGGCGATAAGTCGAATATAACACGTCCGTCAAGCATCTCATCGCCTCTAGGCGTGGACTAATCTAGCGTGTAGTGTTTTCGTAGAAACAGTTTTCCAGTGGGACTTCAAACAATGACCCTGTTATTTTATATGTGGTTCGTGGTAATATGCAATGCAGATTTGTATGGCTTAGATGTACGATTACGATAGATTTTACTCAGCTACAGCAACGTGAAATAGCCATTTTTAGCACTTTTGAGGAGCTTGGGAATCATGTTTTTAAAAAGCGGACGGCATTTTTTAAATCATAGGGAGACAGTCTGAAATGTGCTCTTTTCGTAGACAAACACTTTAGAAACAATTTTAATAGTTAGACAAGGTAAAATACTTTCCGTACCACGCCACAGCACGATTCACGCGTCTGGTCCACAAGCTCTTAATATGCTGCAAGATACTGTAAGTAAGGAGGGCTTGTAAATTTGGCAGTCTATCCTGAACCACACATAGTAGTTATCACTAGAGGCACGATTATTTCGCGTTTGGATTCTAGGTCAGGTTAAATGCCAATAATGTATACTTCTCTACTCCTTCTGCGATTACACGACACCTGTTTTAACACATATTTGATGACTGCAAGCCAGTGATAAATAAGGAAACAAGTCGTGGTGGTAACACGTGTTACGGTTGGAAGGCAATTGATATTTGACTTTGGCCAGTGTGTGTATAGGTCTGAGAAGTCTAGGCTGTTGCCTGATTAATACGCGAAATACTTGTGCCTCTAGTTATTACCTACGTTCGGTGATATTTTTAACTGCGTGTAGTGGGAAAAAGAAAGAGTATCTGGCAACGCTGTTTTACACGTTATGTGAAAGTTGAGGGTACGTGTGTATCGCGAGGGTGGCAGGTAGTTTTGCAACTACGTTACATGGAGCGCTGACCATGCCCCTTGCGAACGCCGACTTTTTTGTGAAATGCGTCCCAAGGGACTTGTGGAGGGGGGAATGTATTGCGAAAGTGGCTGGTAGGGGTGAAAGGGGAGCAGTAAGAGTGGGAGGATGCTATGAATATGCAAGTAGGCGAGCAAGAATAACTCCCTCGTGGCGTGTGTACCCCTGGTGCCATCTCGAGCCTAGTAGGCCATTCATCTCGTCTTGGTCAACCCTTGGCCCTTCCCACGTGCGCTGCCGTTGTGCCGCGAGACGCACGGTTTATTCCGAACCGTGCGTTGGTGCATTTATAAGGGCCGATTGTACAGTCAAATTAGTAAAATCTAAGGCCGCTCTGAGTGAAATGTGAGAAATGTTCATTGCAGAGACGAAAAATGAGTGAAATCCAAGGAAAAACTTAGGAATTCTTCAGGTGTCCTCATACCTTCCTTAAGATTTTCTCAAGCTGCAATTCAATCACGGCGGCCGTACATAGTGGTTAGAATGCTACATGGAGGAGAATAATATTTTCATTTTGAATTTATTTGTAAAAAAATTTAGAGGGAAAACATAACCATGTGTAAAGTAAAGCCCGCACTGGTATCTACAACATAATTTATATTCTTTGTACATTTTTACATGAAAGCGATGTCGTGTTATTTATGGCACTTTTTTTTTTGTTTTCAAACAGAATGGTTACTATACCTTTTTATAAACAAAATCAACATATTTTTAGCATTTTTATTTTGCATTTTTTCAACTTTACAGTATGCGAAACACTAAACATAAATTAATAAATCGCCGCCATGCGAGTTTTGTGCTTTGTAAATGGAAAATAATATACATTTTGGCTACATTCGCAAGTAAATACATGAAGAGAAATTATTTTTCTCGCAAATACAGGCTGTTCCATAAGTCCGGTCTCATAGGAAAAGTCCGATCTCATTAAGAAAGTTAAAATAGGTAAAATGTAATGAAACGTTATTGTTAATAAGATTACTGCTGCATGTCGCTCTATCCCGCCGGCCATGTTACATCGTGTACAAAGCAATTAGAACCATCACAAACGCATGTGCAGAGCGCTTTGCGGCCATCAATTTGAACATTTTCTGTCGTAATGACACATGGAGGTGAACACACTGCTGTTGTCTTACGTCAACACACTACATCACCGTTAAACTATTCCATATTTCGCCAATTTATATTTGCCCTATGAGATCGGACTTATGGACATCCTGTAATGTGGTAACACTTCACATCAACTGAGATATCTCAATTTCCTGACTGTGCAATGCACACGAAAAATTCTCAGATTTTACTCAATTTCTTCGTAGTTTCCGCTTTATCTCAAGATTTTTCTCATATGACTCTGTAATCGACCACAAGAGTTAATGGACCTGGCGCAAGAGCCGTACCTGAGCGTGGTACGAAAAGTATTTTTTTGTATAACTAATAACATTTTTCCAATGAGTTTATCTACGTAAAGAAGCCACACTTCAAACTAATTGTGTCCCTGTGGTTATATAAAAATGTCCGCTCATTAAGAAAACATGATTATCAAGCTCCTCAGAAGTGCTGAAAACATTTTTTTTTTTTTCACCTTGCCGTAGCTGAGAAAATATGAACCGTAATCGTAAAACAAAGTCATAGAAACCTGCGTTGGACTTTACCACATACTTTCCACAAATAAAAAAAAAAACAGCGCCATAGCTAGAGATCTAGTAGAAAAAACGTTTCACAGCTGGTGCATAAACATTTTTGCAGCGAACTAGGAGATTTTTTTTTCTTTTAAAGAAATACTACTAAACGCGTGTTCGATATTTTTATCTACGAGAAGAAAACACATTTAAAACTATGTTTCTCTATTTTCGTGCTTAGACAAATGGTTTCACGGCACCTCAAAACTGCTAAAAACTACTATTTCAGACTGCTGTCTTTTCCGGCTTGAGCTCTCTAAAAAGATTTCTTTTTGTGGCAGCTACGACTAGGAAAGTATTGAAATTAATATGGGTCTTTAAAATGTTTCTAATAGGGCCTTTAGTTAGAGAATGGCGTGAGGTATATAGAATAAAGTTTGAAATGACTTTCCCGCGGGGATTGTAAAGTAACTAAAATAATAATTTGGTCAAAATAATTAAAAATTGTTGTACAGTAGCTCAAGTCATTTTAAGGTAAATTGTAATTTTCATTCTTCCCAACATTGATTGTGATATGTGTTTATAACCAACATGGTCACTGTTGTGGGAGATAGAGGTGTGTTGGGGTTAAACTACTTATAATATATATTACGCAGTCTAGTTATTAAGAACCACCAGTGAAAATTATATGATGAATACGAGGTTTATTTTGTGTGGTTTACAGTTGGCTAATAATAAGACGTGTGTAAATGTCCACCTAATAGATTTTAAATTTTCCAAAATATTACAACTGTGTGCGTGTGATGTTGACTGGAAAAACTTCATAGTGCGGGCCTATTTATTTACAACAGATCTCCGCATATAAATGTTTGCTGTCGGTTACTCTTTTTAAGCATTTCTATTGATTTAATTTCCCCGTTAACAGAGCGTCTCTGAAATCCTGTTAACAGCTTTCGCCGATTCAATTTTAATATAGATTTTCCTTCCCTCTCGCCGCGCACATTTCGCCGTAGAAATAGGATATTTTGTACCGGTCGAAAGAGAGAGAAAAAGTCGCTTGTGATCTTTGAGATGGCGTTTGTAAACGGTTCTTCTTATTCCTGGCTTTCTTCTTGAAACAGGAGATCATTGTTTGGAAGCAGACACGTGGGATTCACGGGGTCTGTGCGCGCGTGTCGTCTCCGCCTCCACCCCTCCTCTATCCCATCTTACACTGTCCTCAGCTGTGCACAAATAACGCTCTAGACACAACTGCATAGTGTCGCTTTCCCATAGGAAAAAGCCTAAAATGGATACAGTGCGCGACAATTTAGTACTCTACAGCATTAAGGGGTCTGCCTTCCTAAGGTTAAAATGCTTTGCAGAGAGTTAACGGCTATACTTTTTTTGACGAAACTATTCAACTCGCATTGCATTAACAAAAAGAACACATACTTCAAACTATGTCACTATAGTTTTAAAAATTTTGCACGTTTATTAGAAACATCGTTTTCGGGTCTCTGAATATGGCAAAAATGGTTTTTTTCAGACTGCCGTATATGGAAAAATAACAACCGGATTCGAAAAACACAATTATAGAAAGAAACGTTAGACTTTGAACTACTATACCATGCTAAAAATAAAGTCGCCGCTGCTTAAAGTCCCATAGGAAAAAGGATAATAGGGAAGTACAGCACGCCAGCTGAGTGGCTTGCGCGGAGAGGCGATAATGTATTACATACGTCGGTCAACGGCAATCTTAACCATTTCTGCCTCACACACACACAAACGCAGCCTATCTAGGTAGGCCCCTTAAAGTGTTATAATTTATGACGTGCGGATTAGCTTCGCCTATACGGCTTACTTTTTTTTACTGTCTGTAGATAATTACGATGCTTTCCTCGGTGACGTCTCTTTTAAATAGGCGTAATAATATGTTCAATAACACATACATCATCTTGTCCATTTGACATGATACCGATAGGTATTGTTCTCGGTTCGGATACAACACACTGCTAACTTCCCGTTTTCTTATCTACGAATTTTCTAATCAATGGAATTTTTTCAAGTTTAACAGTGTGGAGAGGCGAACATAGTTATAATAATAGTAATACTAATAGTAATTAGTATTATTACTCTTCACCAAACGTGTGATTCGCAGGTATGACCCCAAGACGGGTAAGAAATGTGTAGTCAGTACTGATAAGGTAATGAGCTAAGGTGTTCTCTCTGCATACAATCAGTCAGGAAATAAATAAATGTCGGCCAGAGACATCGTCTGGCACAATTCTTACACTCGAGATTCTTGAGTCCGATCCCGCCGGGTATCGAACCCGGATCGCCTTAGTGGGAGGCGAGTGGTCTAACCACCAGTAAGGAAAAAAAAAATGTCACGAATATCAAGTGTTGCAATTAGTTTCACGCATAATGTGCATGCCTGCAATATTTTCACAGGGACGTGGGCATTACAACGTTGCTTAGGAAGTCGGTGATAGTAAAGTGCCGGGCACGTGATTTATGTTTGGTGTTTTATGTTCCGTTTCAGATTAAATAAGATAAAAAAAGAGAGCTGTAGTCGTGGCTGGCTAGTCGGATGCAGAGCAGTTTCCTTCTCTTCCTCTTGCATGATTCATTTCGTCACAGCTGCATTACCATCACGCCAGTCATCTCTCCCCCCAGTGCAGCTTAATGGGCCGGCGCGGTGGTCGGGGAAGTGGATTCGTCGAAACTGATCCATTTGTCAAGAGAACTTTGTGGGAGGATCTTATGTTCTCCGCGTGGGAGCTTCTGACGCGTCGTGTATTCATTTATTGTGCTCGTTCGTTCACTCGCTCTTCAGATTACATCGTGTATTCCGGTAAATTAGTATTCTGTGTTTAAGGGCTTGTTTCTGAGTTTTTTTTCCAGACTGCTTACAATAACTCAACTATTTTTAACCAAAAGCTTTGAAAAAATTGAGTCAATTTGCAGTGACGCGATGCACAATGCTGTAGAGGTGTTTTTAAAAATAATGTACCATTCCTCAGCAAAATTTTTTTTGCTTATTTCACGACAAAAAACGTGGTACTTTCTGCGACGAAATACTGTTCAATACATTTCTACGAAAAAAATATATATATATAAAATCAGCTACAAATTATAACATATAAGTATCAAAACTGTGGAGCAAAATTTTGATATACCGTATTAGGTAGCAATAAAAAATATATTTTCGAATAACTGCAAAACTCGGTAACAAGCCCTTAAATCTGAATAATTGTAGCAACAGACGGAAGCAGTGAGTAGTGGATAGAGACAAGAAAATTTCTCTGTACTGTTTGGTAACAGACTAGACTCCACTTATCTGTAAATACTCGAGCACAATATGTGATTTCATTGGTCAGCAGACTTTATATGCGATGTCATTGACGTATTTCACTGTTTTACATACGTTTGGTCATTCTACCGAATAACTTATAATCATTGGCTCAAAATAATCCCCGCTATAATTCACGGCATTGTAGGCCAGTGGAAGACGTCGGGCGCTCGAACAACAGTTGGCAGTCTTGTATGTCGTCGGAAAACTATGTGAAATTTGCAGGTTTCTAGCAATGAAGTTGTCTTGGCACGTCAGTCATACACCGTGGCCTGCTCCGTAGTCCAAAATTAACTGTTTACTATATTTTAAATTTGGTGGTTCATTGAGAACTGTTAGATAAGTAAGAATTTTCCTTTTGTTGTTTGGAACAGTTTGAAACTTTTTCACTCAGGTCATATCTCCGACTATTTATTTATTTTGGTGTGAAAATGATTAAGAAATTCTCCTCCCACGTTAGTTACATGTATTAAAAATATGTCTGTTTCATATTACAGTGCTCTTAAGAGGGGTGTTATGAGTTTGACGTGTCTGTCTGTGGCGTCGTAGCACCTTAACGAATGAACCGATTTTGATTTAGTTTTTTTTTTGTTTGTTTGAAATGTGGCTTGATCGAGTGTGTTCTTAGATATGATTAGAGGTAATCTGTTCTACCGTTTGAATATCATTAGCTCTTTTCTAGTTTTTTTTGTGAATGACTGCAATTCCACTGGTCTTGAGGAAATTACTATCTTGAGTCGGATTTTTTAAATTTTTAATTCAAGTCTTAACTTGTTTAAAATAAAATTTTTGTATTATTGTTGTATTGTGTTATCGAAAGCGAAATCGTAAAACGTTACTGACTCCGACCTGATATAATTAAAATGTAGGGCCTTACAGCCCCATCCTTGCTGCCGCTAGAGCTTCGAGGTAGGCCGCTCCTCACAGCTCTGTTTCATCCAGACGTCTACCACATAAAAAGTTCTTGTTTTGTCATGCTCAGAACTCAAAGTAGAAGCTTCATTTTGCGTAGAAAATTTTTCTTCCACTAAAACATGTTGCCAGTGGAGGTATAGTCAGCTTTTGTTATGAAATATATTTAGAAATTCAATAAAATTGTTCTAAAAATGAAAAATTTCAGACTACCAAAAATTAATGTATTTTTTATACCTCCAAATACAATCGTATGGCGATTATGGACATAATACATTTATGTACATTCGAGTGATAGTTCTATTGTTATTCGTTTTTAACGTGTATATAACAAAAATTCCTGCTTCATCAATCTAGCCGCCGCCATGTTATTTATATTGCGTTGTGAAACGTTACGAGACACTTTCTCAGGGATGTTAATGTTTTCTAACTGGAGTGAAGTTCCCTGTTTTATTCATTCATACAAGTAGGCATTCTCCTAACAAATATGTGTTCAACTTTTATCCATGTAAAATTTCAATTACGTTCTAATCTTTCATCGTACAAAAATGTTGGAGTTAGTACTTATTATTAGAGACATGCAAAATTCGCGTTATCATTTGGCGGCAGACTAAACTTCACTTTCCTATACATAACATGGCATAATCGGCAATTCAACTGGCCACGAACTTTTATGTGTTGTCATTTACGTGTGTTACGTCTTTACAGAGATTGGCCTCTCTACCGTGTAAGCATTCTCCGCGGCAAGTCACGACAATATCGGCCAGCGGGAGACGTCGAACGAGACTATAGTCATTTGGAGTCTAGTCAACTGTCAGAAAATAACGCGAATTTTGCATGTCTCTACTTATTATGCAAGGTTTTATCTTAAATACGAACAATTCTACTACCAGTTAAAAATGAACACAAACGCTCCTTAATGTACTTAAATTAATCATCAAATATTACTTGAAGATAATTTAAATTATAAGCTAAATACTTCGCCTAGCTGCCTTAGTAGGAAAACAAATAATAAAATAGCATTAAACCAACTTCATATTCTGTCTTTGCGCTATGTTATACGTTATAACTATTTATGCGAAAGTATAGTATATTAGCAAGTGTGATTAACCCTTCTTAGAAAGAGAATTTATCTACATCCCTGGCGTATGATAAGAGATTATGGTATATCGCGAAAATGTTTTGAGCCAACATATCCTTGAAAACTCTGTAGTTCTTCACAACACGTATGATTGGGTGATATAAGTCTGACACAACGTAGCTGTCTGCAGACCAATAACGGGCATCAATTATTACAATAGCGGGATTCTTATTGGCTCAAGTCAAATATGGTAACAGCTCCAAGCACAAGCTAAAGCCAGTAATCTTCTGGTAAGCTGAACGTGTGTTGAAATTCAGCAAATAGTTTAGTTTTCCCGCGACAAACCATCATCTCTACGTATGATCATTGTCGCTGTTAGCTCCAACTCCCGGCTGCGACATGGGACTCCAGTCCACTTTACTCCTGTCTCACGTGAAGCGGAAGGAAAACGTCCCAGTTGACAGCGAACTACCCGTGTGGTTGTACAGCTAACGCGGGCGAAGCAGGGGAACTTGCTGCCCTTGGCCAGTCTTTATGGGTTCCTTCCCCCTCCTCCTGTCCCGCTCATCGAAGGCGTGCAAAACAAACAGAATGCGGTCTGCTCTGGAATCCGCTGTCTGGCCGCTTGGCGGGACTTGTATACAATGGTCCATTCTGTCCGTCGCGAGCTCATATTTGTTTATAGCGTCCCCGGCTAGCTAGGAGATGGACGGATGGGAGGGGGGGGGGAGCAGCGGACGTTCTCGAGCACGGGTTTCCTCGCTGGTCGCCGGAGTGCTCTTGTAAACAAACAAGTCCCCGCGCGGCCCTGGATGCTGAGGCGCATCTGTTTTATGCGCGCAGCTTTGTTTTTTTTTTTTTTTGAGGGGAAGGGGTGGGGTGAGGAGAGATTTTTTTTTCCACAAACAGTCGGTCAAGAAAGCTCCTCTTTCTGCCCGTGTCGACTGCCCCCGGGATAGCGGGTAACGACGGTGTTACCGATACACGAAGGCGAGGCGCCGTCGACCAACACTCCTGTGTTTCTACAGACTATTCTCGGGAAAGTTAGCACTTTTAAGAGTGCGTGGTAGATAAATAAACGCTGAAAACGTCAATTGATTTCTACTCTATTTTCGAAGCCAATGTGGATAAAATACTCTATGACAATCCTAGATAATGGTATTTGCCAACTTTATGGGTAAATATTTATCCAATATTACTAATTCGTTATGCGTGGTCTCTTGCGCCGCAATTAAATGCACGAGGTTCCAACGTCAGAGATTGTGCCTCAAAAGTTCGTAACACTGGAAACAATTTTGTTTAAAACGTTGGCTAGAACTGTTATCTAGGATTGCTATTGTTTAATTTTCACAAATTGGCTTCAAGAAACCTACAGTTTTGTATTAATGATTTTAGCGTAGAATTATGTACCACGACCTCTTAAGGGTGCTCACATGGTAAAAGTGAATATTTTTATAGTTGTACGACCTAGTGTTAGTTTTACGGATGTTGCTTATGACTACAATTTCCACTTGTGAAATTTTTTTTACTCTCATAGTCTTCCCGTAGCGGCATGTCTAAGTCAAAATTTGCAAGTTACGGGAACATGATAGTAACAAAAACCAACTGACTTACTGGAATGAATAATTCGCACTGAAATTAGATAGTTTGGGCCACATGCTAAACCATTTAAACCACACAAATCTAGTCCCTTTAATTAAAAAAAAAAAAAATTGCCACATATAAAGAAAATCATATTTATTTTTAGATTTTTTTTTTTAAATACAAAGGAGTTGCGTTATGTAATTTTAAATATTTTAGCATATGACCCGTACGATATAATTTCTGTGTAAATGATTTCATTCACTTAAGTCAGTTGGTTTTTGTTGTTAGCATGTTCCCGTAACTTGCGAATTTTGACTTTGACATGCCGCTATGAGATGACTATGAGGGCGAAAAAAGTTTCACAAATGGAAAATGTAGTCAAAAGTAAATCCTGTAAAACTTAACACTAAACTGTAAAAATGTAAAATTGTGGGTTTTTTCCACGTGAACACCCTTAAAGTAATGGTTTCATTTCTATTTAGTTTGTAATTTTCCTGTCACATTTTAAATATAATTACAGCATCGAAAGTAAACACAGTAAATATGGTTCATCGCGATCAAAAATTTAGTATCTTAATAGAAGGCGTGTTTTGGTCAGTATTATCGACAAGTTGGTATTTTCTTCTTTAATTATCACTTCGCTGTGATAAGCCTATACGCCAACCTTTAGGCGCAACTGAGTGGGGTGTCGCGCAGTGAATAACTCGAATCGTATTCGAACGAACCCGGGTTATAGTCCGATTTTGGGTTCTGCTGAGTTTTCCGAAATCTCTCTAGGCCAGGCCTTCTCAATAGGCGGCTCGTGGGCCAGATGCGGCCCGCAGAGAGGTTTCTACTGGCCCGCCATCAAAATGTCAGAAATCAGCGAAGATGTTTTGTTATAATAATTTAAAGACTATGTCTTAATAGTTATAGTTAGGTCAATGTAATCTCTGCGTATGACAATGAAGTTCAATTAAGTGATTCCGTACAATGCCTATAATTATTGAAGGTTTTTTTTTATAACTTTTGGCCCCCGAGTGTTTTTGGGAGTTATAAAATTGAAGCAAGTGGCCCGAAGGTACATTTGAGAAGTCCTGCTTTAGGCGAATACTGAGACGGTTCTTCACTTTGGCCATGGCAGGTTCCTCGCCCATTCCCTGTCACCTCTAGCCACCGATTTCGTATCTTAATAACTTACGATAGTTTTTTATATTATATATATATCGTTATTTAAATATTGCTAGTAATATATTTATCTTGATAAGTGCTGTGAGTTATGGTCACCGTAATACAATTACAGTACATAAGATATTCGACAAGAAAATTCCCACTGTTCTAGATTACATACTTGAAATTATTCATTTCTGCGTTTGAGTTCACGCCCGGATATTTTTCAATTGCACTTACAGCTCGGTGTGTAGTACATCAAATCGCGAAGTTACTTATAGATACGAAGACGGTAGATGCCAACTAATATCAATAAAATTTCGTAAAAGTAAATAATGTAGATTATTTTTAGACATTGCGCGTCTCGGAGTTTAGCTTGACATGTCGGGTCGCCTCGGAGTTATGACGAGAGAGAGAGAGAGAGAGAGAGAGAGAGAGAGTGTGAGAGATATGAGTTCCGGACAGGAAGACGAGCGCACTGATTACTGCTCGTGACTAATTGACGTGACCTTGACGCGGCCTTGGCATGGATCACACGCCCCTAGGGAAGGGGGCGGAAGTGGGTAACTTTGCTTTCATTCATCCCGACGTGGAACGTGTGCGTATTGCTTGAAACACGTAGCACCTACGAGTACGACACGATATGTTTGTGCGGAGTTGAACAGCCAATAAAGTACAAGTTGTGACGTCAGCACGACGGAAACTGTTGCACATGCAGTGGTTTTCAATTAGATATTCCCATTAAGAGTGTGTGGTAGATAAATAAACGCTGAAATCATAAATTGATTCATACGTTTTTTTTTGCAGCCAATATGGATAAAATTCTCAATGACAATCCTAGATAATGGTATTTTCCAACTTTATGAGTAAATATTTATCCAGAATTACTAATTCGTTACGCGTGATCTCTTGCGCCGCAGTTAAATGCACGAGGTTCCGGCGTCAGAGATTGTGCCTCAGAAGTCCGTAACACTGGAAACAATTTGGTTTAAAACGTTGGCTAAAACTATTGTCTAGGATTGCTATTGTTTAATTTTCGTAAATTGATCTCAATAAAGGTACAGTTATACATTAATACCTTTAGCGTTGAATTATGTATGTACCACACCTATTTTGTGAGTTTGTTTGAATCCTGAAAGAAAGCAGATATCTCAAAACTGATACATAGAAATGTTTGAAATAGTTCGTACTATATACCCTTAACTTTTTAAAAAACATATGTTTATATAATTTTAGCTATTTATCGACTTAATTAAATTTTCTTAAAATCAATAACTAGCAAAAATTGTATAAAAAACTTACGTTTCGAAAAAAAAAAAAATAGGCTACACAGTACAAGCAATTTCCAACATTTGTATGTAATTGTTTTGCGATATCTACTCTCGTTCAGAATTTCAAAAATAGAACTTACAATTATATGTTAACTTTCAAGATTTCTCTTGCAATGATTCTTCATAGTAAATTAATGAAAGATTACATTATTATTTATGTCAAACAGTTATCCTATGCTTTGACGAAGAGAACATTTTGATATGTAATGGCTCAAAAACTGATAATGCAATAAAATTGTATAAAACTCCCATTTAACAACGGACCCTGGCGAGAGATGAGCAGATAAAGTATTTTTGTCTATGGTATGTAACTTTTGGTCCAACCTGAGCGTCCAGTCCCATGTCTGTCAAGCTAGTGTGTTAAATGTTTACGGAAAGGGGGGGGGGGGACTGTGCCAGTTTGTTGCTGTAGTACAAAGAAAGAACGTTAAGGTAGCCCCCTGACTAAGCCGCCGAGCGGCGTACAGAGCTTTGACCGTTACAAGATGAACTGCTCAACGCGCATGAGAGAGCTACTTAGGAAAAGCATTCAAATTAACGTTATAAGGCAGTTCGGAATAAAGTGAGCACTCAAAATTTAACCTTTTAAAAAGTATCAGTAGCCATTACTGTATCATCAACCATAGCTGTCTTACTTACTGCTTGTTTGGTTGGCAGCGAAGTTACGCAATATAGTTCCGTGTATTTTCCCATTTAAATACAACGATACGCACATAAAATTAACTGAATTCGACGTAATTGTATTTAATGTACTTAATAAAATTTTTCTTACCAAACTATATAGGTACCCAAATTTTCTTACACGCACAAACATCAACTGATGTGTCAAGAGAAGTTAGACCTTTCCCATCGTTTGCCGTTACGCGTGGAAAGATACAAATTTGCTGAAAACAGAAATTTAGCAGGGATTTTTTTTTTTTTTAGTGCTCATTTTATCCCGAACTTCCTGTACACGTGTGTATACCCGCGAAAGTTTGTGTTTTTGCGTTCCATTTTTTAGGTGTGAAAACTTTGATGCAGAATTTTTTAAAAGGTATATGCGTGTGCAGTACTCCTTTATCTTTAATATTGCGTTATAAAATTATAGGGTTACTACTGAATGTGTTATAGAGGCGAGTTGTCGGTAAGAAGATTGCACGGCAGTTAAGTGACTTGCACCTAGAGGCCAGGTAGAGGCGTGATGCGTGTGCTGTCTCGCCCTTACCACCCCAACACTTCTAGGCCTCGAACACGCGAAATACGTCAGCCTAGGCGGCAACCTTAAGGCCGCCGCTTACCCAACACTTCAAACGCGTTACAGTGTGTTCGTAAACAGGTTTTTTCTTCGAAAATCTTCCACGTGTGCCCATTGTGCCAACGTACGAAAAGAAAACTCACTTCAGACAAGGTCGGAACCTCATTGTTAAGACGCCACGCTCATTTAAATCAGTGTTTCTAAGGCCTCCAACATGGCTAAAAACGGCCTTTTCAGACTTCCGTACAATGTACTGACCGGATGTATGTGAAACTCAGGTTGCGACTTGCATTGAACTTATTTGCAGACTTGCCGCTTAATGTTTCATAGTAAAAACCGTTCGGCGGGAAGCTTGCACGGTAGTTCAGCGCTTGGCTCGTTGAGGCGACGCGGCATACGATGCGCGCTTCAAGGTCGACCTTACAGCTCCGTCGCTTTTGAGTCCCTCACGCGCAGGTAGACGACACCCTTAATGCGATGAGGATTGTTGTGATTTCTTCTGCCTCACATCCTATCTCTTGCTCTATCCGCTTGCCTACAGTACTTTTCTTTATAGTGTAATGGGGCGCAGACCAGTTTTATAGGACCCTAAAAGAATGAGTTTTTTCCCCCGACATTGTCGAGCGCACCTGCGCCCGGCAGTGGGAACTTTTGACGTCGAAACGTTGGTAACAGCTTTCGTTTGAAGCTCGCTCTCGCTCCCTGTGGCCCTTTGCGGGAAATTACAACCCTTTCCTGATTGCCCTTGCCTGCTTTTGTTGTAACTTCTGCTCTCTCCGGGGCGGACGGTGGAGGGGAATGGGAAGAAAAAAGAGGGAGAGTGGCATCATTATGCTGTTCGCATATGAATTGTGTAGTAGGGGAGGGACTTGGCGGGGAAATAAAGTATGTCCACCAGACCCGAATTTTTTTTTTCATTTGCTATTTACGAAGTTACGTTTCGTAGCTAAGGTTAGTTACACCACAACTTCGCGTCCCTTATCTTCCTCACACGACACGTTAGATACAATTTCACTTTCGTTAAGGTACATTAATTACAATACATGCTATTTAAATATTTTTGAAAATCCTGAATGTGTGTAGCAGGTGAGAAAGACACTATGTTTTAGTTCGTCAAGGGGCCTCCCTACCAGCGTATCAAATGCTTAGCGGCGATTTACGACTTTTTTTTTGCGAAACTATTTAACGCACATTATATTCGTATATCTACGAAAATAGCAAATGTCGCTATATTTTCAAAACTAGGCACGTTTATTAGAAAATTATTTTCGGTTCCCTCAATGGTAAAAATTGTGTTTTCCAGACTGACGTATTTGGAAAAATAACAACGAGATTTGAAAAACACAACAGACAGAAACGAGCGTGAGACTTTGAACTGTGCTGCTTACAAATAAAATTATTTGGCCACTGCTTAAAGTCCCATAGGAAAAAGAATTGGGCCTAACTGTGAAATACTGCCCGCCAGCTGAGTGGCTTGCGCGGAGAGGCGATAATTTATTGCATGCTTCGGCTGACGGTAACCTTTACTGCACCATCGAGATTCTGCTTCACACACACAAACGCAGACTGTCATAATCCTACCGTAAGCAAGCATATGGATATACGTACATGCTCTAAACTATATTCGGGGCTTACTAAAAGCCTCCGTTTTCGCGAGAGTTTGGTATTTAAAATATCCAGTGAATAATGAAGTCGTGAACACAGAGACTAGAAACACACGGAAAAAACAAGGAATGGTACAAAACAAGTTAATTACCTAATTTTTTATTTAAATTATTTACAAATGTTATAAATAATGTATTTTGTGTAAGTGGATTTAATTCAAGATTTATGCATGTAAAACAAACATTTATACTTTCCCACTGTTTAGTTAGAAACACATAATTTAATTAAAATCATTGCGCAATATAATGTGTGTTAAAGTGACGCGAAATAAAACCACGGAACTACACTTCTATAATTTAGAAAATTCAGCACGCTAGTTATAAACATGATTTTTGTGCCCCACACACAAAAAAAGCTATTTTGGATTGCTGTTACTTCGAAAATGCCACCTTTTGGTCAGCACTTTAGGGGCCCGCCTCGTTGCCATAAAATCACACTGCAGCGTGTTTGAAGAAAATGTTTTACACGGAAACTAATGCACGTGTGTTCACGCCGTTTGTCTACGAAAAGAACACACACTTCAAACGACTGCCCTTAAGTACTTTCAAGACAACACACATATTAGGAATCCCATTTTAGGGCACGTCAAAATGGGTTAAAACGGGGTTTTCAGTCTGCTATAGCGGAAAATATACTAGCCGAATACATGTGAAACCACTTAAGGGTAGTGCATTGGACTTTAGTAAAGTGATTTCGTAAATAAAACAATAGGGTCACCACTTAAAGTCCCATAGGAAATTTGTTTTTTCGCGAAGACTGCACGTCTTAAGCGTAGAGGCGACGCACCGTTGTATGGCCCATACGACGTCGCCCTTAGCACTATACCTCACTCACACAAACACATGTGCCACGAGGCGGGCCCCTTAACATCGAGGTCTTATAATAAAATAATAATAATATCGTCTTTATTTGGCGCAGTTAAGACATACTCTTTAGCGCTGGTGAGGGGTGACATGAGGTATGGAGCAGCGCCGGAATTATAAGGGAGGTGGAAACGGGAGATCCCCGAGAATGCCTGTTGGCCATCGGCATCGTCCGGAGCAATTCCCACATGCGAAAATCCGGTGATGGACCATGCCGGGAATCGAACCCGGGTCGCCTTGGTGGGAGGCGGGTGGTCTGACGTCGAGCTTGGTACTTTGGCTCTTATGTAAGGACCTCTGTTTTTCACGAAAAGAATTTTGCCCCAGGTTGTTTCAGTGCCTTACGTGCACATCTGCAATTCTACTTCATGGTTATTGGCTGCGTGTCTGTATGAAGTGCCGTATCTCACTTGACTGAGCCGATTACAATAACGTTCCTGCAACACCACACATCTGTGATTTTCCGGCAAAATATCAAGACTCGTGAAAGTTAAAATATTCAGTCACTAACGAAGCAGAACTGCAGATGTGAACGTAAGGCAAAATTCTTTTCGCGAAAAACAGGCGTCCCTCTCTTAAGGCTCCACAGTTCCCAGGCGACAAACGTGGTGAATTGAAATCGGCACACGGGCGTGCGTATGTCCAGCTGAGTATGCGGTCGTGCGAGCAGACCTCCCGCCTGGAAGGCTCCGGCAAGGATGCTGGGCGCGCTGGACCGCGAACATCTCAGCGTGATTAGCGCGCCTCTCCGGTCGACCTCCTGCTCCACCACCTCCACTGTGCCCTTCTCCATCCTCCTCGAGCTGCCGGCAGCGAACAATGGGCCCATTATGTGGCTGTGCGTGTGGCTCGGCTGACCCCTGCGTCTTCCTCAGCCACTGTACCCCCTCCCCCCATCCAATGTGCAACCCGACCTAACAGCTCCCCGCACATCCTCCTGACCTCGATGTCTCTCCGCCTTCTTGGTTACGCTTCAGGTGTCGAGGCCACGTGTACGTAATAATGTCTGCATCTCATTTCGCATATTATTGCAGAAAATTGGCAATAGTTTATTTCAAATTCAGCATTTTTTTTTCAAATATACAAAAAAAAATTAGCATCGTTTTAAAATATGTTTTCAGGTAACCCATGGCACAGTTCTTCAGTGTAAATTATTTCATTTCTGTAAGTCCGTCGGTTTTCCTGCCTAGTATAAAACTGTTTTATGCAAATTGGGAACTTTGACATGCCATTGTACGAAAACTATGAATACCAAAACATTTTCACTACTGTAAAAATTATCAATGTGTTTATCTACACAACAATCAATATCTCGTACAAATATAAAACTTATATTAATACAATTGAGGAGAAAACTTTCAAAACCAGACATGTCCACCTTATCTAGCTGTAGAAAAAAAGTGAATAAACATTATACTTTATAGCACTAACTGAGAATAAACATACCCATTTCAATAAGACGTGTGTTTTTTATGGAGTCTGAGTTCATACTCATATGTAACACATCTGATTTATTTATAAAGGGCAGTTACTTATTTTCGGGATTTTGGATATGTCTGGTTTTGAATGTTTGCTCCTCAATTAAAGTTTTTGGTAAACTCCCTTGACAATAAATTTATTAAAATTTTTTAGGCCCACTTTTTAGACGTTTAAGATTAGGAAATGCAAAAATAATACTTAAGAAAATACTGTTTAAAGTATTTCTATCGGTATTTATTGGCAAGTACTCTAGGTTTAATATTGATGCATAGTACCCACCTCACTAGGTCACATTAACAGCGGAGACATCGGGCTGCTTTGAGGAAGAGGCGGGGCCATGTGCTCTTTGACAAATCACGTCAGGGTGGAAAAGGACATTTTGAGGGGAGAAAAGAGAAGCTTTAGAGGGGAATCAGGGGAATTTTTGACGGGTTTTGATTATTAAAAGGGAAACGACGAGAAGGGAGAAACTAGCGGAGCCGAAGATTTCCGAGCGTCCTCGGGTGCTGTCGTGTCGCCCTTCACTCTCTTGTTTCTGCGATAGTTATTATCACGGTCTATGAAGGTAGAGTTCTTGACACTGAGGAATAAAATGTGACTCCCTTCTTGTCGCCGAGCGCTAGTAGTAATTTGGTGGAAGATTTGTCTTGTTTTTGTATTTGGCTTAGCTTAAAATGTGAAGTTGTTACCAGAATTGTGAGTATTTTATCGTAGAATAAAATGGGAACGTAATTATGTATTGGAACACATTTTTTTACAACAGTAAAATTTAATTTTTCAATCTTTTACATTTAGGTGCACATTGCAACGATTCTAAAATTTTGTAGGGCACGAAATATAGTTTTTGTTCGAATGAGTTCACTAAAATAATAATACCCAATATATTTCTTCAGGCTACTTTTATAAGCAGTTCCACACATGCCAATGCATTTATGGACATGGAACATGGATGTACTATATCAGCTTACCTTATTAACATTATTTTATGTAAATAATTGCAAAAATGTTAAAATGCGAGATGTAAACAAGACAAATCTTCCACCAAATTACTACTAGCGCTCGGCGACGTGAAGGGGTCACTTTCTCTTGCTGGAGAGCATACACAGTGTCAAGATCTCTTCCTCTTAGACCATGGTTATTATTTAATCTTAAACGAGAACAGATGCCTAAAATCTGTTTTTCACAGATTTGTTTAAAATGGTTATTGCTGCGATAGTTATTTTCTCCAAAACAAGAATAAATCTGTTTCGACTAAAAAGTCAACCAGAATTTCGTTAATGACATGATTAGCTAAAACCAAAGTATTTACTGCCCTGAAAAAATCAGCCAACGTGAAGACGATTTCAAACAAAACTGCCAGACAGATTTTTTTTGATATCTGCTGTCGTTTAGGCATACAAATTAATATCGCTGGAAAGTATAAACAAGAGAGCATGACCTTAAGAACGTTCAAGAAGGGAAAAACATACATTTATGTTTGTATGAAATGGTGATAGTGTTAGCCATTGACTCTGAAGAGACGCGAGAAGCGAAATACGCGTGTAGTACATACGACCAAGGGATAAGTCGGAGACGGCGCGTGCGTGATAAACAGAGGACTGGCGGCTGGTGGGCCGAACTACGACAGACCGGGTGTGTGTGGTCTGCCCCTGCCCCTTCCCCTCTCTCCAAAACGGTAGGAACCGGGTTGCAAGCCGGCTGGAGGCCGCGTGGGGCACCGCGTGCGCGCTCGCCGTGGGTCGGCCCAGCTGCACGCCCGCGATGATGCTGTACGCCGTACCACCTGCTGGACCTGTTCGCCAGGTGCGTCTCCGGGGACGATGATGCTGCTGCTCATCCCGTCGCACAGTTGTCCGAGACACAGTCTAAACTACCGCCGTCAATTTCAAGTATGATTTTACCTCATTCGCAGTTCACGTATTTATTCTTAAGAGTATTGTGTAAGGAATATTTAGTAAATGATTCCTAAGTATCTCCTCATTAACTTATTTGATTCGTAATATTGAAAACCGAAATATGGCTGACAGTAAAAACACTCGAAGAACAAAACCGTCAAATGGTATATATTCACGTAGAAAGTAGAATTTTGTCTCTAATGTTACAAAATCAAAATAGTTGCAACCAAAACAGGTGTAACCACTACGTAAGAAAAACATTAAAACCATGTTGGTTAAAACTCTTTGGTTGCAGCCATTTCGGTGGTAACCATTTTGGTTTCAAGCACTTTTAACTTGTCTCATTTCACCGTTGAGGCGAAGCGGCATTTGATGCGCGCTTCAAGGTCGCCTTTACTGCGCCGTCGGTGGCACCAATAAAACTGTTTATTAGCTACACAGCGGCGGAAACATACAAATTGGCTACAAAAGTGCTGGTTTCCCGGTGGACTGCCTAGACATCGGATCAATGTGTGGAGTCGAACATAGTCCCGGCGGTCTGCAAAGTCGTGGAGAGAGGTCGCAGAAGAGAAGAAGAGCGCGGTTGGTTGTGACACGATGTACATATATATATACACGGAGTAATGACGCGACAGGGCGGCAGGAAACTCGCGGCGTTCCGCCCCGCGGACTCGCGGCAGCCTCCGCCCCTGATACGACAAAAGGCCCGCCCCTCCGGCGTGGTCGCTCCCGACCAAGGGTATTTATAAAGGTTACTGCAGCAGCCCGGGTCGGCTGCTAGGCGCAGGGGAGGGGTGCAGATGCGAGCGCATGCTGCCTCCGATATATAAAAAAAACGACATGCGTGTGTTAGGCACGGCCAGATTGTTGGCGAGTTCGACGTGGTTGCCTGCTCGACCTGTGTGTTAGCAGCTATATCCCCGTGTCCGAGTTACCAATGGCGAGGTCGTCAGTTCGTCTCCCCTTCTATGTATATAGGATGTTGTCGAACTGCATGTCAATATTTTAGGCGAATAACCCCTACACATAAAACCGAGCGAAGTAACACGTTGGACTATCATTCAGGACGACACGGGTTCGATTCTTGGCTTTGGGCATCCTGATTTCGGTTTTCCATGATTTCCCGAAATCTCTCCAGGCGAATGCTGGGATGGTTGCTTGACAAATGCCTTGGCCGACTCCTCTCCTAGTTCCTGCTGTCGTATTAAGTAGTCTGTCACCGTCTCTGATGACCTCACTGTTGACGAGGCGTAAAGCCCACTTACCTTACATCTAGAGCAACAAAATTGTAGGATGGACATAGGTTCGAAAACACGCCGTCTCTGCACTACAGTTCTCAATACATAGTGTGCGATTAATAAGTTTCTTTAAATTTTCAGTTATCCCTATTGTTTGTGGGTTAGCGACACAAAATAGGCATTGACATACTATTTGACATCCTGTATAATTTTGTGTGGTGGTACCGTTTACATGCTTTTAATGTCACGCCAGGTAGTTTTACAGTGATTTCGAAAATACATATTTTTTAAAGCAACATAATTCTCGAAGGTGTCAAGTTTATTGTACCTTTCACGCCAACCTCTAAGTTTACGAAAATCTGTAAACCGTGTCGTAAGGTGGTTGCTGAAATCTGCAACCTGCCCTTACCTGAAGAGATCCAAGAAGATCGAAACACTGGTATGTCATTCTTATCCTTGGACGGCCTTACGGTTAGGATAAGGCCGTCCAAGGATAAGAATGACATACCCGTGTTTCGATCTTCTTGGATCTCTTCAGGTAAGGGCAGGTTGCAGATTTCAGCAACCACCTTACGACACGGTTTACAGATTTTCGTAAACTTAGAGGTTGGCGTGAAAGGTACAAGAAACTTGACACCTTCGATCACATACCGCCAAGAAACACAGTTTACCATAATTCTCATATCGAAGAATCCCTACATTGTTTTACCAAAAATGCATCACTATTTGTACCTTTTTTTGGTAGCAATAAACGTCATAGACCGAAAGTGTCACCAATCTTGTTCTGAAAACGAGCCAGAACTAAGCAAAACAATTTTTTTTTTTTGCGAACGGACGGTGCGTTATTTTGCAAAATACCCACATTGTGTATCACATGTCTGATCTTAGTCTTGAATTTTTCCGAAGTATTTCGTTGAAAAAATTTTGAATTTTTTGTACCCATATGAAACATCTTTCTGCTGCGGTACTCTGAGCACTACTTCATACTGAGCAACGAAATACTGAGGGGTGTCTAAACGACACAGATTAATTCTAAGTATCTTTGTTAATTAAACGTGAACTGGCTTGTATATGCTTTTGCAGTATCACTTTTAACTGTAGCGTTGTGTGAGCAGCTTGCAGAGAAACTCAGAAGGGAAAATACTACTAGACCTTAGAGTATTTACATGCTGATGAACTTAGCACTGTCGTTGATCTCGTGATGTAGACGTTTTTTCAAAGTCGTATGCAAGTAGAAACGTTAGCGAACATTACTTTTTTTTCCAAATCTGCAACCCCCCTTGCCTGCGATTTGGCACGTGGTTAGTTTCTCCCGAAAGTCTCTACCCCCTCCCATTCACTTTACTTTTCCAAACGTATGTACCTATTTAAAGCCGAGTGCGGAAGGTAGGGAAGGGTCACAGGAAATCGAACCAGGAATGATATATCGTCGTATTGCCCCAAACTGTATAACTGAGTCGATTATCGATCTGCACACAGCGTCAGTAGCAGGTCGGTGGCGACGGCGTAAACTAGTCTTGGTAGCGTCAGTTGTAGACCTTATTATAACGTGTGACACTGATACTAAATTTACTGTTTACATAGCCATGCATGACCGTGCGCAGAAGAAACAAATTTATGGTGGCCACCAAACGTTTTGTGAAATTCACGGTCGTAGAAGAACAGGTTTGGGCACTCGCCTATCTACTAATGTATTTTGCTTGACCCCCTTGTTGTTTGGCTGCAGTTCACCAAGTTACCGAGAGTGTTGTGCATCTTTGGCGCTGCAGTCAGGGCGGCCGGGCTCAAACTCCGCCCACTTTTTTTTCCATTGTTAACATTATAAAGTAAGTAAAGATTGCTGGAGCCATGCTTTAGGATTGTGAGAGAAGGAAGTATTTCATAAATTGATAAAAAAAATACGTTTTGATAAATTGTTTATCTTAGTGGGAGGGAAGTGGGCGGAGTTTGAGCCCGACCGCCGTGATTGCAGCACCAAAGATGTACAGCATTATCGTGAACTTGTCGAACCGCAGCCAAACTACAAGAGGGTCAAGTTTCCAGGCGAGTGTACAGACCTGTTCTTGTACGGCCGTAGTCAAAATGGACCTCATCATTGGTTTTCTAGTGATTACAACACATTTTTAGTAGTCACCACAGAAATTTACTGGGGGCAGCAAACAATTTGCGTGGTCGCCACAAAAAAATAAGTATCGAGACCACGAAGGCGTTTTTCCTCCCAGTGACAGTAAATTTTTTTTCTTTCGTTGGTTCACGCAGAATGTGGAATTTCGTAGCCTTTTGTCAAAAAATTGAAAAATCGTGAATTGTGAACTCGTGAATTACAATGTCCTTTTGTCCTTTACTAATTTGTATGTACAGGCCCGGATGTACAGATTTCCCAATTTTTTTTTTTGGGAGGGGGGAAGGTTGCCACACCCCCTACGAAATTTTTAAAGCAATTTTTAAGGGCAGTGGTAATTAATTCGAACCTTCAGGATTTGCCGCCCCTTTTCTATGAACAGTGTGTTAGATGCAAAACAAAATCAACTCTGTCGGCGTGCCACATTTTATGAAGCATTTTTTTTTTACTTATATTCAAAAAAATACTGAAAAACTGTGATTCGAAAGTTTTAGCGAAGTTGCAAACACGAGTTATTGTAAAATTTTAAGAAATTTGTTTTAAATTCATAAAAACTCTTAGAAAATAGAAAAGAGACGTATATTTACGAACAAGTCCTCAAGAACACACAAATAGCCCTCTACTAAACTAGCAGAGCACTCCCGACAACTACCGAACATAACCGAGCATTGCTGATCTGACCCGAATGGACCCAAAGAAGAGAAGCTTTTCTACCTCTTTGTCCTATTAAATATACACAGTGATCGGCTAAAACCAACTACTGACATTGTTATACGAATACGGAACTATCTCTGTATATTTGCAGTTTCCGAGTACCTCTTGCAAATATATAATCGTTTTCAGTGTCGCGGTTTATTCGGAAAATACTTCAGAATTTTTTTGTGTTCAAAGCAGTGCACTTTAAGCCTCAATCAATGAGAAATGAACCACTGCGGTGAAATTCCAGTCCTTTTATGTCAAAAATGAGAAACTGAAGTTAGTGAAACCTTGCTGATTGTTTGAGTGACTGAATATTTCTGACTTAAAATGATTTATACGTATTCTCAGTAAATTTCACCTGCCTGTTAATTTATTTTCAGTGCTTATGTATATATATATATATATATATATATATATATATATATATATATAACCTGTCAGCAAAAGATAAAAGATAAACTGGAATTTTTGTGATTAACATTTCACAGATTGTTATCATTGATTTGGATTTAAAGCAGAGGTGGTGTCAACATTTTGGGATTCATGGCCAAATAATTGAACTAATTCATGTCGCGTGCCGCGATAAATAACTCTCACATCGACTTCGTTTTATGAGCTTAACATTTATGTAATTTGCTGTATTATAACGGAGTTTTTTTATAAATATCTATTTGCAGTTCATTGTCCTCCTGCAGTTCGAAGACTGTCTTCACGGCATTTAGAAAAGGATCAATGCCAGGTATGAAATTATTATTTAAATACTTTTATTGTCGATGTAAATAACTTCGAATTATTTTTCAAATGCTTCAGCGTTTTGCGGGCCGTTCCAACTGCGGTTGCGAGCCAGATAACGGAGCAACGCTGGACCAGAGATGTTCCCAGCCTCCGGGAGGAACGGGTGCCGTTCATCTCCTCGTGGTCGTCGCCGACTGCCGTCAAGTCTAGTGTGTCCCCTCGCCCGCTGGTGTCTCGACTACTGGCGCCGTCGCCTCTTTAGCACTCCGACCTGAAATCGAGCACACTTTCCCAGCCCGTCGCCGTCACTGTTTTTTGTACCCCTCTGGCCCTCTTGTCACTTCACCTAACCTCCTACCCCGACCACCGGCACCCCTTCCGTTCCTCGTGTTTCACCGTCGTCGCCTGCGAGGGTGTGATGCCTCTGTCACTCTCCTATGCCTCGGGGGCTCTTATTGCGCCGCTGGCGTCAGCCCCGCCTCTCCCCCTCGCCACGTCTTCGTCAACACCCTGTTTATTTTCGTTCTTAGGGAGAGCCCTAGCCCTCTCCAATATACCGTTCGTGAGACGCCGGTGTGACGGGACGTCACAGGCGCCGCCCCCTTTTTTGTTTCTGAACCTCGCCCCTTCAGAAAGTTGTAGAATTGGGAGAAGGTGTTGGCTAGGGAACGAGATGGCGAGGGGATGGAATGAATCGAAGGGGGAGGAGTTGACGAAGAACGTGTCAAATAGTTAGGTGACGTCGCGTGCTCGCGGCCTATTTGTTCTCAGCCAGGAATCGCGTGCCGAGGTGTAGTTTCGGAGGGAAAAAAATACAACGGGAGAGGGGCTATTCTTCTACTTCGCAAGCTTTTGCGTGTAAACCGTCGTCGTTATATGCAAATTGATTATACCTCCTCCTTTTTTTTTCTTTCCGCTGCTCCTCCCGAACAGCTGTGTCGTATTTGCCTCGGAGCATCCCTCGCGAACATTAATTGCTTGAACGCTAGTTTATACGTCCACCACCACTACTACCACCATTTTTTTTCTCGCTTGTGCTCCTACAAATTTACGTATGCCGTTGAAATTACGGCGTTGCGTAAACAAACGCCGGGATAGCCGAACTTGGGATAGGGAAATGAGAGGGGTGAGGGCCCCTCCTCACTCGGATATGCTCGCGTGTTTTTTCTTCCTGGTGATTAGTTGCCGGGGAGATTAGGAGTCCTTGTTTAACAATTAACATGCTGGTTGCCCATCCTCCTTTCACATCCTCTAAATTACTGTTGTATTTAAGACCCGGTTTCGCATACGAGGCACATTTCAAAGTGTTTAGTGGCCTCGTTTGAGATGAGACCATATAGCTGGGTGAATAACTACATTCCGTTCCGCGTAACGTCAGTAAATTTCGACAATTCTGACACTTACTGGCAATGTGTTGCACTTGTTTCGTGTAATGTCAGGCCACATTTCCCCCCTTGCATTTAAAATGAACAGGAGATGTTGGCTCAATAAGAACGTACGGAGTAAATTCGGTCTCGTATTGTGAAGGACCTTACATCATGTTAACTGCGAGGGCTCTCAGAACTGACGAAGTTTTCTGAAGTTATGTGAAATGGAGTATACTAGTGATGATTTCGTTAGTACCTTAGCTGCTTGTTTGGTTGACTGGCGCAGAAATTCCGGTGTCAGGGCGGGTTTCCATTTCTTTATGCCTACCGCACAGTAAAAACACTTTCGTTGGCACAAAAAAATGTTTGCCACAAGGAAAATTTTTGTTTAAAAGTAACGGCAATGTTAAGAAACATTGTTATTGTTAAAATTATTTAGTATTTGAAACATTTGCGGTGAACATAGTTGTATTTTTAATACAAGCTTTATGTGAAAAGAATTTATGTAATTTTGAAAGAAAATTTTTTTAAAGATGTATGGCATATTTACTTTCCTGTTAGGTAGCATTTCTTTACCACTACATTCGCGGCAGAGTTATGTACATTGCGTTTGATCATATTTGAACAAAATTTTGTGGAGGCAACGAAAGTGGTTTCACTGTGCGTGGTGTACAGTACGTTCACAAATTAAAAAAAAAATATATAATAATAATAATTGTGAATACGTTACCAGCGGTGGTAAAGTTGTCATAGGATCCGCGACGGTGTAGTGATCCGAACACTCGCCTCCCACTACAGCTGTCTGGGTTCAGTTCCCCTCGGAGTACTTCAGATTCCCCCTATCTTCGCATTCCGCCACTTCTTCATCGTAGCATCTTTCACGCCACCCTTCAGGGCTTGTCGTACGCCTACGGGCAATCATTTCAGAAGTTTGTTAAACCTAGGACGTGACTCCCTTTTCTCGGGTACCCTCCCTGTACGCTATTTACTTTTAGAGTGTGGAGTGAAGGTATTTTATGAGTTCGAGGAAGCGGAAGCGGTAATTCATACCTGAGAAATATCAGTTCTAAAACAACCAAGTTGGCAACATTACTCCCGAGATGTGCGTTACCAACTCGTCAAATTTACGAGCCGCCGGGGTGGCTGGCGTCTTCTGTCCTTGTTTTGTAACAGTTTGTCTCGGGGTCAGGTTCATTGTGGCTAAATTAGGTCACGTTGCGACATATGATTGTCTTAGTTGCCCCTTTAATAAGTTGTCAATTCGTCAGATAACGAGACAGCTGACACTAATGTGATTTTTTTCATCGTGCCTCTGGATTGAACTGTAGCGTCGTGGATGTTCTTCTGTGCTAACGTATGCGTCTCTTTTTATTAGTTTTGAACATTGAGCAGTTAAAAATTTTTTGTTCACTTTAGGCGGTTGCCAACTAGGTTCTTCCCCACCCCCACCCGTCTCGCGCGGAAGCCCAGAAGTTTTTTTAGGAACTACTTGGGCTACTCGGTTCAAGTGTTTCCTTGCCACTTCGCGCAAGAAACTGATCTGCAGTGACCTAAAAATTATATTTTTGTTGGATACTTGCTAGAATTCAAACTGTAAGTTCTTGTCAGTTTCACAATTGACTCTTGACTTATCGCCTCCTCGAGGACGTAGAGCCGATAATGATGAAGTAACTAGATACAGGTACAACTGTGCGACATCCATGTGTCGGCGATCAACCAATAAACAACTGCTGTCTGCTTGAGTACGCCCATATTCTTGGCGGCTAGCCCACTAGCCGTCCATCAAGACGATCCGGGTTCGATTCCTGGCCGGGTCGGTCCGCATGTGGGAATCGTGTCGGACGATACTCCTGATATGCTGGCGGGTTTTCTTGGGGATCTCCCGTTTCTCCCGCCCCTTCATTCCGACGCTGCACCGTACTCGCATCATGTCATCCCTCATCAGCGCTGAAGATCTCAACGTTAAGCGCTAACCAAAATCTCTTCATTTACTTTAAATGTTTTCCCAAATTTTAAATTTACGAGAAGAAAACTCACTTCTTAAAGAGTAGGAATAGAATACCACATTTCGATACCCTCATGTGAAAACCTCGTTACTCCAAAATCTATTTTTTAACAGGAGAGGGAGTCTTTTGCTAGTTACAATCCAACAATAAAGCCTCGTGAGCTCTAATTTTTGCTTTAATATTTAAAAAAAACATATCTGGAGATACATGTGAAAACCTCGTATCTCCAAAATCAGTTGTTTTTTTTTTACAGGAGAGTTTTTCGCTTGTTACAATCCAACAATGGATTTTCGAGAGTTCGTATTTTTGCTTTTAAAATTTTGAAAAACATAACTGGAGATGCGTGCTTTTCGCAGTTGATAAGGAATTTTTTCCGGGTTAGAATGTTAAAATAAAACAAAAATCTAAAAAAATGGAGTTACGAGGTTTTCTCATGAGGGTATCGATTTGTTAGTAATATTTGTGGGTCCTCTCAAATTTGCGTACAATTAAGTACCTGACTGCTGAATCTCGAAATATTTTTAATGGACACGAATGAAGCTACAATTTCGAATCGTGTGTTTATTTTTCCTACAAATTTTCAACCAATAAAAGTGTGTATTCTCCGCTTGAAACGTTCAGTAAAAGCAGTAGGGCGGAAAGTTTAGTACAGACCAGTTAAATAGCAGCGATAAGCGTCCCAGTGTCGTCTTTATGACGTCTTCACTTCTGGGGCTCGGCTCGTCGTAGACGACACCATGAGCAGTAAATATTTCCTTCCCAATATTCTCTCTGTTTAGTACGGCAAGCACAAACATGTACTGATGGCATGTGTTTTTATAAGAAAGTGCCTAATACGATATGCACGATTTAGTCGTAAAAGCAACTCTTTGTAGGTGTTTCGGGATAAAGTGATTACTTTTGAAATCTTAAGTTAATATTTTCCTTTAAACATAATTTATAGTTTCCTGCCAGTTTTTAATACATCAAAGCAACCTAAGTAACAATTGGAGACCTGAATTCCAAGCAATGCTAACTCCAAAATGTAAGAAATAGCAATAAAATATGTTTTTTTTTTTCGTGTACCTTTATATCTATCTTAAATGTGTTACTAATCAAAATACAACTATTTTACCGAGGTTAGTAACATATTTCAGACAGAAATAAATTCACACAATAAATATATTATTTTTTCCCCTAATTCTTAAATTTTGGAGTTAGCATGATTTAGAATTCAGGTCCCCAATTGAAGTGTATAGATTGCACTGAACTTAAAATTTAACGTATAAGGTCAGAATAAACAACATTTTAAAATCTTTCTAAACAAGGGAGTCATGAAATGTGCTAACATTATGGCGAATCAGCTGTACCCTTTCTGTGAGCAGCCCGTGTCGCTTATTATGTTAAATTTTTCTTAATTCCTTCTTGATAAAAAAATTTACAAGATTTAATAGAAAATATTTTAATACGGACGTAGCTAATTACTTTGTCTTTCATTACGTACACTGTGTTAGAAAAATTAAATCGTAACTATGAAATAATTGAGCTAATTTAAATTTTAAGATGAAAATTCTCTCTCACCAAATAATAAACACTTAATAACTCCCAGTACCGATTTCATCCAATAATACGCACCTAATAGTAAAATGTTAAGTTTCTATAAAGAAACATTGCCGGTTATTCGTCTCATCCTTAATTTATTAATAAAAAGCCAATATTACTAATATTAGATGTGATGCAGTCTCTTAAACCATCGCATTTAAAATTTTTGTTCTGCGTGGAAGACCATCCCAGTTATTAAATTTAGTCAGTAAATGGCACACACATACGCACGGCTTACCCGGGATTCGAATTCCGAACCACGTGTTCGGCACAGGCGACCAACACCGTGAAGGTCACGATTTAATTGGTCTCTCGGGTACTCCTTCCTTCCCTTTTGTTGCCTTCAGAAACACTGTTGGTTGATGCGATTGCTCAACCCAACACAGACGGGAACGTCATTTGCATGAAATGAAGTTATAACCACACATATGCATGGTAATTGCTACGTTTCGCGCAGTTTGCCCTTCTCGTATAAGCCAAGGTCTCACAAAGGTCTGTCGTTTATTTATTGAGTTGGCTGGTGGCTACGACGTCCGCGCGTGGCTGAGAGGAGGAGCAGGAAGGAAAACGGGAACAGAGACTTGACATACTAGACGTTGGTGCGATAATTTCGCACCATCCTTTCCCTCATTGATCCTCTGAGAGAGAGAGAGAGAGAGAGAGAGTAAGAAGTAGAGAGGAAGATACGAGAAACAGAGAGGTACGCGTCTGTTGTAAGCAAACTATTGTCTCCAAGAAGCAAATAAATAGAGCACATTTATCACAGACGTTGCTCACTGCTTGCCGAGGCTACCTAGTGCCAACCTTTGAAGTTAATCTTTGTCGTTGCTTTGACTTACACTATAAAACAAAGTTGATTTACTTATGGTAGTATTCTCTTAGTTGTACGGGAAAGTTATTTTCCATTTTCTAAAAAGAATCGTAAAATTCACATACACGACTATGTAATTTCATAAATGTAAGAAAAAAGTTATCGTACATGTACCGTGTTTTTCTTCCGGAACTCTAAACCGATAGTTCAATGGAATGATCAACAACGTTTTTCATCACACCTCAGTTTATTTACTAAGCAGTATGTGATGATTTGTCGCTCTTAAATTTTGCGTTTGAGGTTGCCGAAAAGTATATGTATAGTGACAATTTTGTATATCTTTATTTTGTATCATTATTCATGTTCTGATTTATTTCTGGAAATTTGACTTCGGTAAAACATAACATGTTTTCTTATAAAATTCTGTCGTCGCAAGTTCTATTAAGACATCTGAAACCGTCAAAAGTAATCAAACTGTTTTCAGTCTGAATTTTTATGCCGCTGTAAATGTTCTTTCTCTATTCTGACCAATTCGGATCAGTCTTTTTCACTCTCCACTATGGAATTTTACCATAGGCCTATGCTGTTCCTTCAGTTTTTGTATTAATTTTTGTCTCGATCTTTTTTTACATTGTGCATCCTACGTATTCTTACCCCACAAATGTTTGGATATATTTTTGGTTATACTTCTGTGTTGCATTAAAAAAAAAAATTTGGAAAAAACAGCACTGTATTTTTATTATTGCTATTAATATGTTTTCTATGTTTTAATGAATTTCATCCTTACTGCATAGTTTCCAAACTGCAATAGTTTTACGCGGGTGTAATATTACCCTAATAATTCGCCCGGCTTTTTATTCTTGAGGGCATTGGTACAAGGAAAACAGGAAAATGGCTCAACTTCACATGATGCCTTTAAGAGTGGCCACAGTGGTTGGGTACCTATGCTAAGTTACATGTTCCGACACAAAATTGGTAGTTGAAGCTACATTCATGAGGCGTTTGTGAGGAATTCTGAATTTCACTAACTCTTTCAGAATGCCGGCTTGTGAACATGTGTTTAAATGTGACTGATATCACAATATGCGTGGAAGAGAATGAAAATAAAAGCTTTACTTTATGACTTGAAGTGTTTAAATTACTGATTCGACCAATCAGTAGACGCCTGGAGTGAAGCGGTGTTTTGTAACGAAAATTTTCAATTAAATACAACATATTGTTTAACCTTAAGCAACTACCTATTGGTAGGGATAAGAAAATTTCGCTAATACAATGACCCAAATGCTAGCATCCATTCACCTAATGCACACTCAAGCCCCGTCACTTCGTTGTCTACCGTTCCACTGAGTAGCAGCTAGTGGACAAATGGTCGGATTGAGTATGCACACGATAGTTTATTATTATAACATGCGGGTCACTGAACTCGAGAAATTCTCCTGTCCCTACACAGTAAAACACAATTGTACATGTACAAGGAAATTCTTGTAACGTAATACCAGAAAATTATCAGTCAGATAATAAAAGTATGTCATCACCCTTTTAAAGTGGTTACAAATATCGTAAACAACTTTGGGAACTAGTAAAATAATGCTAATGAGCAGATTTTTCGAATTGAAGCAACATAGACCTAGGAGACTGTTCACATTTTACAAAACATTTCGTACTTCCACAAAAAAAAAATTTTTGGAAACTAGTTTCTAAAAAAAAAACCATTCGTAACGCTACAAGCAATTATTGCAAAACGAACCAAATATTAGCTGTAAATATACAAAACTGGTTTGTAGATTTACAGAAATGTTTGTAAATGTACAAGATTTTTGTAAATTTTACAAAATATTTTCGTAGTGTTACAAAAAACTTTTTTGGAAACTGGTTTTTTTTGTAGAAGTACAAAGTTTTTTTTGAAAACTGGTTTCCAAAAAAAAAAACCTTTTTGTAAAAGTACAAAGTTTTTTTTTAGTGTGTACTGATTGGTCACATTAGTAACACACAGGATCTTGAAAAATTCGTTTTTTACGCACACGCTAGAATTTCAGCAACTATAAGTTCGTGTCATATTCGCAATTGGCCGTTGACTTATTTGACATCCGCTGGAAGTCTCTGAGCCAATAAAAAAATATACCTTAACGTGCCCCCATACCACTGTATCAGCGAGCATCTAATGAACAGATGTTGTCTGCTTGAATACACATATATTCTTGGAGGCTAGCCTACAGGTCGGTGAACCCGCGAATATTTCCTGTCCCTAGTATACAAGTATTTCAAGTCATAAAGTTTTTATTTTAATTCTCTTCCTCTTTACTATTACAGCAAATGAAACGCATGTTCGTGAGCCGACTTTCTGAAGTACTCACAAAAACTTCATGAATGCAGCTGCAACTACTAATTTTGTTGTCAGGACACATACCTTTATGCAGGTATGCACATAAAATCAACCGTTTTAACAACTTTTCATTCAACGATGCCCTTACGAATCCCTTAAATTTGAATTTAAAAGCTGTCCCCCGCCCTTAAAGGGCGCGGTCTACCGCAATTTTCATCACCATTTTTTATTTTTTATTTGAACCAGATTTTTTTCTTCTTTTAGACATAAAATGTGACTAAATTTGGCTCTTATGAAATTTTTTTATCTCTCATAGTTTTTGCGTAATGGCTTGTTAGTCATATTTTGCATGTTTCCGTTTTAACGACTACACTAAAACCAACTGATATACCAAACTAAAAAAAAATCACAGTGGATAAAGACATAGCAGGCTACAATGGCGTGCTCATAAATTTAAAGAATAAAAATTATTTGAATTAAAAAAAATGCTGAAACTAAAAATTAAAAATTTTAAAAATTCAATAATTTTTTGTAAAACACAAATAATTTTTATTCTTTAATTTTATGAGCATGTCATTGTAGCCTGTACTGTATTTATCCACGGTGATTTTTTTGAGTTTGGTATAACAGTTGGTTTTAGTGTAGTCGTTAAAACGGAAACATGAAAAATGTGACTTTAACAAGCCATTACGCGAAAACTACGAGAGATAAAAAACATTCATAAGAGCCAAATTTCACATTTTGTTCTTAAATAAGAAAAAAAAAGTATCTGGTACAAATACAAAATAAAATTATGATTATGAAAATTGCAGTAGACCGTGCCCTTACGACGGCCGTCTACCTCATGCTTCAAATGCGTTGCAGTTTTCGTAAACAGGATTTATTTTTCTACGAAACGATTCCACGTGTGTACTGTGCCAATGTACGAAAAGAAAGTACACTTCATACAACGTCGGAACCTCGTTGTTAAGACACTATGTCTATGCTAATTAAAAACTCCGTTTATAAGCCATACGACATGGCTAATAACGTCTTTTTCAGATTGCCGTGTTTCAAAATGTACTAACCGGATGTATATGAATCTCAGATTGCTAAGTGCACTGAACTTTGCTAGACTTTCCACAAACGAAATTATATGGTCACCGCTTAAATGGGCTCGTTGAGGCGATGCGACATTTTAAGGCCGTACTTAAGTCTCCATCATTTTTCGCTTTTTTATAATCAGTTAAGGAAAGTGTAAAATTTGTGATTATAGCGTTAATTTTGTTTATACTGTGCTACAATTCAAGCATAGTATTTGAACTTTTAACGTATATTAATTAAACAAAATTTTTATATTCTTAGTTTGTTGACTAATTGCGACCTTAATATACGTTTAAAGCTAAGCTGCAATGCTTGTACTGCAGCCAAGATAAATAAAATTTTTCACTGTAATCGCAAACTTTACACTCTTAGAATTTAAAATAAGCGACAAGTAATATAATTAATTGTGGTGACTGAAGTGTTGCCTTAAGAGGAGTCCTCGACTGGCGCATGGACGGCGTTGCAGTGTGTCACGCGTATTCTTTTTTACGCGAAACCGTTTTACTTATTCATATTATGTTTATCTACAAATAGAATACACACTTAAAACTATGCTTCTATGTTTTCAAAAATTTAGCACGCTTGTTAGAAACATGAAATCCGGGCCTCTCAGAATGGCAAAAAAAAAAAAAAAACAGTTTTAGACTGCTGTAACTAGAAAAATATTAGGTGTATTCGTAAAGTGCGAAGTTTGAGGTATGCGTTGGTCTTTACTTCATAATATTAAAAAAATAAACTGTTGTGGTCACCGCTTACAGTCCCGTAGGAAAAAAGACTGCAACGAAAACCTTGAAGGCAAGTTTTGCGGTTTCGAATAGAGGCGATTTGCTTCTCGTCAATCGTGGGACACTGGCTCTTATCGCTACGATGTTCCCACGCGTCACAGGTGGAAATTCGACACCCGCGAAGAATCCTCTTAAAAAGTACTCGCTTCACAGTAAACAGCCTGTACAACGAAGTCCTCTGCATGTAGTAACGCTGATCATGGACCAGCTAGGGTTACGTTATGCCTGAATCGCACCAATACCTACCTACTACGTGAGGCGTCGCCCGGTAACTTTCAAACTGATCTTTGAAAGAACTGTGCAATGGGAGTTCATGACTAGATTCAGTTTCTTGGACGTACCCCATTGCAAAATTGAACAACTGTCAAAGAAAAACTAAACAAATAAAAGAAACCATAAAATAAGCAGAGTATGCTTAGTCAGCAAGATACAAACACAACATGAAAGTCCAAAATGGAATCGGGTCAACTAAAAACAAGGAACAAACAGATAATAAATGAAAATTAATAACAAATAAAATAAAAACCGAATAACATGCGACACAACGATGAGACAAAACAACAAACACAGTAGATATCAGACACTAACAGAAAAATAACAAAAGAACACAACAAGTAGACGAGACAAAACGCAACAGATATCAGAAATATACAGACAAGACAAACGACACAATGAAGAGACGAAACAACATTTATTATCTGTTTGTTCCTTGTTTTTAGTTGACCCGATTCCATCTTGGAATTTCATGTTGTGTTTGTATCTTGCTGACTAAGCATACTCTGCTTATTTTATGGTTTTTCTTTTATTTGTTTAGTTTTTCTTTGACAGTCGTTAAATTTTGCAATGGAGTACGTCCAAGAAACTGAATCTAGTCAACTTTCAAACTCCTGTGACGTGTCCCGCAGCGTGGGTGGACGCGGCCCCGCCCACCACTCCCCCCTATCCTTCCTCCTGCCTATTAACCATGGGATCACATCGTCCTCGGTGGTCTTGCGCGAGTGTCCGATCCTGTTTGCGGCGTTCCGATATCCCCGGGACCCCGCCCCGACCAATTGTACCCACAGCGCGGGCAGGTTGTTTGTTCGCGGCGTCGACCAGCGATACACCCGGGTTGCACAATGCCGACTCAAACACAGCCCCTCCCCCTCCCTTTCCCAAGCCATCGGAGCCATTGGCCGTGTCCTCTTCCTGCGGAAATGGGATGTCCATTGAGCGCCGGGAGTTGCCTACCCCCCACCCTCTCCTTCATTCCACAATTCACCCTCCCTCTACCTAACGGCCAGTGCACACTCGCATGATTCGAGGCCTGTCGAAGTTTTATGCTGTTTTCCTTCCTCGCCGGATATAAATTGCAATTTTTTTTTTCGATTTAATTTAACTGCTTACGTGTCACTGGTTAAATCTTAAAAGTTGTGTGTACCGGTTTCAAATTCCCGAGTTTGACGCGCGGTAACAGCGGAGTGATAAGAGCCAGAGCACCACTCTCGACGATAGGGACATGGTCTCTAGCCACAGCGCGCTAAACTGCCATGCAATGTTTTCGTAGAACTCTTTTTACTATGGGACTTTAAGCGGTGACCCTAAATTTTTATTTTTCCATAGTATGAAGTAAAGACCAATGCACGGACCTTACGTTGCAATTTACGTATTCAGAACGCGTTTTCGGAGTTACAGCAGTCTGAAAAAAAGCCGTTTGTAGCCATTTACAGAGGCTCTAAAATCATGTTTCTAACAAGAATACTGAATTGTCAAAACGTGACATCTGTAGTTTCAAGTGGGTGTTCTTTTCATAGGTAACAGCAATAAGAATAAGTTTGGCGGTTTCGCGTAAAAACGTTTTCGCCTTACACACCACAACACCGTCCAACGGTTAAGTACACTCGCTTAGGAACGCTTATATAACGGTGTTGTAGCGTTTCTCGTGTGTTTTATTTA
Source organism: Medauroidea extradentata (assembly GCA_003012365.1). Taxonomy (NCBI): domain Eukaryota; kingdom Metazoa; phylum Arthropoda; class Insecta; order Phasmatodea; family Phasmatidae; genus Medauroidea; species Medauroidea extradentata. The sequence goes on along the minus strand of PNEQ01039853.1, from coordinate 15,710 downwards.
ATTTCTTTGCAAAATGGTTCAACATGTTCCCATTATGTTTATATTAAAAGAAAACACAGTACAAACAACCCTTCAAAGTTAAAAAAAAAAAAAATACAGCTCGCCTATAGGAAACAAAACCTGTTTCGTAAACAGAAAGATAGAAATTTTCGTTTGACTTTTGACGAAAACGTTAGATGCCCAGAACTTTAGGCCTTGCAAATAAAATACTATGCAAACCCTACGTTCCGATATTGTACTTTTGTGTATTTGACAGCTGTATTATTATTGACCTTGTGCCAGGGTCATCCATATAGATACATTTTTACCTGCCGTAAGTGAGTAAGTTCTCGCCACGCAAGAACTTCTAAAAAAAAAAATCCAAATTTTGTCGAACCAAGCTCGTATATAGGTGGTTCGCGATAACGTGAGCAATTTTCAAGATAATCTTGTCTAGAAAATAATTATAAAACATTATTTATACTAACGTCAGACCTAAACTTTTTAGTATACTACAATCTTTACGCTTTCATTTTTAATTAGGTAGCTTTGTTTTTATTTAAAAAAAAAAAAAAAAAGGCAGGAAACTATGAATAATGTTGAAATAAATGTAGTAAGTATTCCTATTACTGGAATGTTTTCAAATATTTTTATGTTAAGAGTAATTAATGTGTGTTAATTTTGTTACATTTATTTAATGCCCCAAGTGTATGTGTAAGTTTCTTCAGAACCACCTTCCTAAATTATTAACCTCTTAACATAAATCTTTTTACTATCTCTGTTGAAATCCTAATATATATATATATATATATATATATATATATATATATAGTCTATAATACTCCGTGTAACTGCTCTGAATTTATGTTATCTTGGTATTTGCTAAATTGTAAACACGTATGTTGATAGTAGAGTTTTTTTTTGTTTATGGTTGATAATGATAAAAAAAATATGAGTAAAAAGTTTGGAGAACTGAAAGTAGAATTTATTTGGTATTTCTGGAAGTTTTACTAAAATATGAGAGACGAATCTGTTTAATATCTATTAAGTAATATGTACCAAGTTTATAATTGATTGAAGGTAACTTTTTATAGTTTTGAACTTCGATCCAAACTGGTATAATTTTTTTTTTTGCAGCTATAGCGTACGCAAGGGTATGAGGGTAAGAGTTTTGATGGCAATGAACTGTCTGATTCCAATTCAAATGCATTTGGCTGCAAATATTTAATTTTGTTTAAGACATGAAATTTTCTTTTAGGCGCCTAGCTTCAAAAAATAAATGTTTAGTGTGGCCACAAATTCCAATGTCAAGAGGTTTATGTATGTCTGCAACTCCACTCCCTCCACTAGTAAAGAAAAAAAAAGTTACTAATGTTTCAAAAGTGCTCACTTTATCCAGAGCCGCCTATACTGTAGGCTCTGATTGCGCGTACTGGAGGCCTATGCTCGAGTTTTCAGTCGCATGTGAGTTGGAAGCCGAGTGCTGTTTTCCAGGACATGGAGATTATTTGATTGTTCAGCTTTTCATTCTTTTAAGTTAAAATGGAAACAACCTTTCTCCGTGTTTTAAAAAACACTATTAGGCTTCCAAATCGCATGCGACTGAAAATTCGAGCATAGGCCTCCTGGGGGGGGGGGGGGGGTTGTGCTCGAGTTTTCAGTCGCATGCGATTTGGCAGCCGAGTGTTTTTTTTTTCAGGTCTTGGAGAAATTATTTTTCTCTTTTAACCTAAAAAACTGAAACCATGAACAAAAAACAATCTCCATGTCATGGAAACGAGCGCTCGTCTTCCAACTCGCATGCGACTGAAAACTCGAGCATAACCCCCCTGGGGGAGTGGTTAAATACTGGACTCGCATTCGGTAAGGTACAGGTTCGATTATCTTTCGGTCCTTTTGATTACGGCCCACCCTAGTTTCCTGTAGTCGTTACTGGCGATTGCTGGAATACTCGGTTGATTTTGTGAATTTCGTATTGCATCCGTCTTCTTTGGTTAAAAAAATTAATTAATTAAATAAAACAATACATTTTTTCCACAGTAAATGTTGTTGGTTAACTTTATTTATGAGCAAAACTTGTTATTTAACCACACTGGCTCAAAAACAAACATTTAATGAAAATTACGAGACCTGCTCTAAACGTTGTCAACGTCCGTATCATCAATGGTATCATCCACTTAGATTCTCTCTCCCTCTCTGTCTCTTCCTCCCTTTCTCTGTAAACATATGTTTTCAGTCGCTAAGTCAGGGGCGTCATTTGGGGCTACAGGGAGGGGCAAATGCCCCCCTCCCCTGGATTTGGAATTTTTGTTTATAAATAAATTTTTTGTATTTTTAAATGTAAATAATGCTAACTTAAGTACATAAAACTGAAGTTTTATTATTAAAGTATCTAATTTATACATGCTTAATTAATAAAAAAGATGCAACAAGGTCACTGTCGTCAGAAAACAAAATCTTGCCCCCCCCCCTGGAAAAACCTGAAATGACGCCCCTGCGCTAAGTAATCATCGACTGTTTAATTATCTCATTTGTCTGAGTTGGTATAGGTTGGAAAAAAAAAATAAAACTACTACATAACCCACCGTACAGTCTTCTCGATTCCAGCTAGGAAAACTCGAGGTTGCAAGAAAGGTGTGCGGGTGACAAAGCAAAACGTTTCATCTTTTTTTTTTTTTTTTTTGTTATAAGCTACCAATAGATGGTGGCACACGAAACATTACTATGTAACGTATGTATTTGAGCGTTGCGACAATTGTTTCCCGCACATCTATTGCTTCTCACGTAGTCTTTTGACCGAGTGAGGTGTCGCAACGGTGATACGTTGGACTCGCATTCGGGAGGACCCGGGTTCGATCCCCAGCTCCGGACATCCTGATTTATGTTTTCCATGGTTTCCTGAAATCGCTCCAGGCGAATGCTGGGATGGTTTCTTAACAAAGGCCATGGCCGACTCTTCTCCCAGCTCCTGTCATTGTACCGAGTTGTATGTCACCGTTTATAATGACCTCTCTGTCGCCGAGACATAAGTTCACTTACCTTACGTAGTCGTTTGTTTTAGAGAAAGCGGTCAACTCTCCTGAAGTTAATCGACTGGTAACAAACGCGAATTTATAATCAGGCTAATGTGGTTATCAATTTAAAAAAAAATACTTCGCCGTTTAGACAGTTTTTGTAACAGTGTAAACTAAATTACTAAGATTGCTAAAAAAAAAATACAGAATTTTCTTCACGAATGAGATTTTTAAATGTTTGCTGCAATTGGGAGTTTACAATTAGAATTTTATGGTTTGTGGACTTAGGCCATTGCTCATGTTTTGTTGATCAAACCTGTGTTGAAAGACAAAGTACTAAAACGAACAAGGAAAAACAAATATAAACCACACACACACAATAATAGAAAAAAAGCAATCCCAGAGGAATTCTGTGAGTATTTTTTTTTTCCCCACGAATACACTGCAAGCCAACAAAGTCAGTGACGGGAGAGCAGCGGCATAGAATAAGGGGCAAGCATAGGGATAGTAGTGACGGGAGAGCAGCGGCATAGAAGTGAGGGGCAAGCAGTGGGGAGAAATTCTTGGTATACAACGTTGAAATGTCCTGCTTGCGTACGTGTACAGTTACGTTACAGACGTATACACGGCATGGTGACATCGGCGGAGACACTGGCATATCGTCACGTGCCACCGCAGACGCGCGGTGACTGGCGATGGCTGTGTTGCTGCCAACACACGCTTTGTCGTAGTCGCTGACTCACAAGGCGTAACCTAGAAACAACCGTTCGTAAAGAGGCCTGTATGGTTGTCGGTATTGTATCAATAATTTTAATTACTAGTTATTGTAAATACGTATTAAATATGACGCTTATAGAATGATTAAGTATGTAGTGTGTGTAATAAAATATTTATGTTTAATAATTAAAACAGTTTTCTATTGTATATACGTCATGTGTAATTATATATTTATTTGAAAAAAAAAAATACTTTTTTAAAATATAATAATTACTATGTTCTCTACAAACCAGAAGACTAAATCCACCCGTATATAAATAGACAGTCATATAACAACCGATTACGTTTACATTATTACCAGCGTTATTGAAGCTAGATACGTAGTGTGTGGGCCCAGTAAGGATGATGCAAATCATATTTTCTTCTCGCCTCAGACTGCATTGACCTTAACCCGCTGCAGACCGGTTAGGACACTGTAAAATCCCGACGCATACCGGTTCTGGGTAAGTAGCCTTTCTCTATTGCGCGATCTTTCTTTGAAAATGATAAACCTGTCAGGTCAATACGTAATATTTTGTAACTATACAATTCATTAAATTTTTATTTGGTTCTAACGAACTTAATTTTTGTGGCAACGAAACAGAATAAAGGGGGGGGGGGGGTCACACTGTGAATAATGTAATGAAACACGACGATCACCCCTTTAAGGCGGTGGGTCCCGTGGTCCTCTCATGGGAAAAATTTAAATGTCAATGTGCAAAATAGTGCTGTTTTGGCAGTTTTTGTAACAAAACATGTGTTTTGCTAGTAAACATATTTTTAATGTTTTTATTATTTTCTTTGAAATTAGTCACGAGAGGAGGCGTTACATACCTCCCGCCCCCAACTCACACACATATATACATACATACACACATACATTATAATTAGGGCCACGATTTTGTCGCGGAAAGATTTTTGCCCCACTTTGTTTCAGTTTCTCTCGTGCACATAGACAGCTGTGTTTCCTGGTTATTGGCAGCGTGTGTTTGTTCAGACATGTTTCTCATTTGACTGCACCAATCAGAATAAGGCTATTGTGACTCCGTACGTGTGTGATTTGCCAAGACAAGTGACAGTAAAATCATCCAATCACAGACATTCTAGTAGAACTGCACCTGTGCACATGACGCATTGAAACCAGTTGTTGCAAAAATCTTTTCGCCATAAAATCGTGGCTCTAATTATAATATATATCGTTAATACCACTGCAGGTGTGGTCTATGCATGTGTATGTACATAATATGTATATGCACACACAACCTGCAGTGGTATTAACCTTAGCCAAGGTAACATCGGGGTTGGCAACGCTGAGAGGGGCAGCACGCCAACATGCGAGTAGTGAACCTCGTCGACGTGTCGCAGGGTCAGGGGGGTAGAGAGGTTGTTCGGGTGTCTGCGAACGCGGGATTCTTTGAACGGCAGCCAACATACCCGTGCACGGCCGTCCAGATAGCGTTTAAAACACTGGCGGACTGCGTCGAGACGCCGACTGGCTTGCGGGCCAGACGAGGTTCCGTGCGTCGCCGCTTGGGGCGCTAGGCGCCGGCGTCAATCGTGCAGCGCTCCCGCTCCACGTAACTTCACTCCTGCCAACCACATTTTTGCGGACCTTGGAAACACCAAAACAAACGTTAAAGTGTACCTCTTGAAAGTTTTTCTGTGCTGTGCATAAATGTTTGGATATATGTCAGTGTTATACACACAAGCCTCAACAGGGCGAGTTAGGACGAAGTAATTTTGTGTGATTATTTTATTAACCAGTAAATTAGAATTTTTTGGTCTAAAGTGAAATTATTAAAAGTAATTTAATCGAGAACATATACTTCAAAATTATATTTCCTTACGTAGCCTATATTAAACAAAAAACAATTTTTAAATTATGGCCAATGTCACTAATAGGTGCTAATACAGAGGAAATTCGCGACGTTTTTGCACGTATTATTATTTTAAATCTTACAGTAAAATTGAAAGTAGAACTAGTTTAAAAATTAAACCTTGACTAATAACGAAATTGTAAGCGTTTATTGATACTCTTTGGTGGAATTGAAATGACGTAAATAAATATTGGAGCTCAAATAAAATATTTGTTTTTTTAATTTTACCTAACAGAATAATTAATTAAGAATTGGTTAAAGTTTATTATTTCCTTGCTTCGTGCATTCTCATTGACATGAACACAATCTTGGAATCACTTCAAAACTCAGAAAAAAATTTGGCTCTTGAACTGTTGTAGGGCATATAATATAATCACATACTTAATTGATGTTCTTCATAGTTTCAAGAGCATGGCCGATTTCGTGAATGACAGTTGCAAATATTTTGAAAACACCCTATGCTCGCTATACACGTTTGAATACGTAACATTAAATAACACTGTGCGTTAAATTATTTTATAGGCTATTTATTCTTAGACAGTAGGTGGAAACGTGCCAGCAGTAAGTTTCTTGGAGCAGTTTTTTTTTTTTTTTTTTTTTTTTGTAATTTGGTAGAAAACGATGGCGAACTTTCGGAACTCGATCGATTAGTGAGTCCGCAAACGTAGACATTTCTCTTTTTCTTCTCATTTGACCTTTAATGCATAGGGTAAACCGACCATATATCGATCTTTAAATTGCAGGTTACACAAAATTTGGAAGAAGGGTCTGTACTCCGAGTTCACTATTGTACCAACAGAGAGTAGGGACGTATAATTTCGGCAATAAGTGACCAATCAAATATAAGATAATTCAAATATATAACATATTTATGTTGTTGGATTTCAAGTTTTAATATCAGGAAGCATGGTAGGTTTAAATTATAAGTATTCAAATATTCAGACACAAATAGTAAATATACAGGATGGTACATTATTTGTTCATTGAACTAAGTAGTCTACAGTGCGTTGTTTGCTTGGATTTAGATTTTGTCTACTGCTGTAAGGTTAATTCTACTACTGGTTAGAAAGAAAATACGTTTTCATATGGGAGAGCTTGGCACAGGGAAAATTTCTGCCACTAGTTTCGCTTCAATCGCTAAGAAACCAGATAAATTATAAACCGTAGTAAAATTAAATTTTAATAAACTTGGAAATTATATTAGTCATTTAATTTAATTTTAAAGTGAAAAGAAACCGATTTCGCATTTTAAATTATCAACTTAATGTAATTTAAAATTCAGGAAAGCTCTGTGATTGGTCAGTTTGGTGCACTAGCGATACCAGCGCTCAAGTGGCAGAAATTTTCCCTGTGCCAAACTTATAAACATTGATCTTTCTAACCTGTGGTAAAATTAACCTTAACTGCTGCGAAATAATTATTTCAAATTCAAATAAGTGGAATAAAGTAGGATGGTAAACAGGCGTGTGGAATCCTTTTCTCGCATTATATCCACGCCTTGCGCAGTCGATCTAATCGAGGCCTTCACCTCACGTATGCGAGGCTAGTACTTACGTACAGTTACAAGCGCAGTGTTGGATGTTTCAAGCTTGAATCATACGTACGAACGTGAAAAACTCGCGTATTCCTGCAGGCACAAGCTAGAACTGAGACAACAGTAAATTCGTGCAACTTAAAAATTGGCTCTTGACTCACTTGACAACTCGTGGAGGGAGCTTTGACAATAACAGAGAAGCGAGTGCGAACTAAATGCACGCCTGGTCACGTGGTAAAACTGTGTCTGAGAACAGCCAGTGAGCAACTGTTGTCTGCTTGAATGCACAGAAATTCTTGGAGGCTAGCCTACGGGTCAGAGAACCTGCGATTTTTACGCAATATTCTTATACGTTTATTACTGTAGTTCCATTCATTTTTTCTTTTCTTAGAGTTGTTTCGTACAGTGTTTTGCATCCCACTCCCTCAAAAAGCCTAGTTGTAGTGTAATTATAATATAAAAACTATAAAAATGTATATATTTGAAAAATTCACATGTTCATTGGCCTATAAGATAGCCTCTAAAATTATCTATCTACTATAGCAGACATTAGCTGCTCGCTGACACGGTGATGTGAGACAATTTCAGTTATATTTAGAAATGAATTCGCGAAAGGGTTTTATGCGAAAATACCCTTGAAAACGCTGCAGTTAATTGCAACACTTACGACTGGGTGATATACGTCGGACACAACGTAGCTGCCTGGATACAGATAACAGGCATCAAATATTACAATAGCGGGATTCCAAATAGGCTCAGTCAAATAGTGCAACAGCTCCACGTACAAGCGAAAGCCAGTAATCTTCTAGTAATTTTAACCTGCGTTGAAACCCAGTAAGTCAAGTTTTCCCGCGTTAAAACATAATCTCTAGTCATATTTCAGTTATTAACTTGGCGACTACCAGGAAATGTCAAGTAAGTCGAAAGCCAGTTGCTAGTGCCACGTACTTTTCGCGAGAAGGATTTTGTTTCAGTTTGATTCAGTGCCTTTGTTTTCACATCTGCAGATCTGCTTCATAGAGCCAGTGATGTATGTTTTGACACTCGTGTGTGAGGTTCTACCCCCAAATCGCTGCCGCGTGGTGTCGCCGTAACCTTACTATGATCTGCTCAGTCAATGAGAGACGTCACTTCTCGAGGAAATTCTGCGATTAACCATGCAATGTAGCTGCAGACTTGCACGTAAGGCACTGTAACACAGTAGGGGAAATTTCATTTCGAAAAAAAAAAAAAAAAAATGCATGGTACATACAATTGCGAACGTGACACGTATACCTACTGTTGGAATTCTAGCTAATGCTTGAGAGTTGGAGAACCTGGCGCGTAAGCCGCGCTGCAGAGTGATACGGAAAGTATTTTTTCGTGTATAACTATTAAAATTGTTTCCATAATGAATTCATCTACGAAAATACACACTTCAAACTGTGTCCCTATGATTTAAAAAATGCCGCCCGCTTCTTAAAAACACGTTTCCCAAGCTTCTCAAACATGCTAAAAATGGCTGTTTCACGTTGCTGTAGCTGACAAAATACCGATCGTAATCGTTAGTCTAAGCCATAGAAACCTGCATTGGACATTACCACAAACTTTCCACAAATAAAACAGGGCCATCGCTTGAAGTCCCATAGGAAAACTGTTTCTACGTAAACACTGCACGCTAGTTTAGTGCTCCGCACATAGAGGCGATGAGGTGTTTGACGGACGTGTTATATTCGACTTATCGCCTTTCCCGTTTCCGTGCCTCAAACTTACCATCCAATATCTCGTAAAACAAAACGCGACATTTTCGGTCTCAATAATAACCCATAATTACTTCATTTTCGCTGGGATGATTTTGGGGAATTCCTCAGAGAGCAGCCTTGGAATTTCACGGAATGTCCTCAGGTTTTGTCCAGTGAAACAGAAGGCTGTGCCTCGACTATTTCCAGTGTAACATCAACAGCCTGAACGAGAAGACGCTTCAGGCGTCTGGCGTTATCTCGCGTGTGTTTGGGCGCCGCCTCGCAGGGTTATCTGCCGAGCTACGGAAATAGACGCCTCGCGTCGCGTCCCACGGCGTCTGCGTCCCTGGCGGGGTCGGCATGTCCATGTCGCGGTAACGCTCGTGTCGTGATGCGTTCCTTCCGTTACGTCGCCTTGATTTCCTGTCAGGAGGACACGGTACATAATTCTGCGCTAAAATTATCTGTATGAAACTTAGTTTTTCTAAGCCAGTTTGCAAAAATTAGAAAGCAGCAAGCCTGTGCAGTAGTTTTTGCCAAATTTCTGAGCAGTCATTTTCTAAAGTGTCGCCTAAATCTCGTTCATTAAATTGCGGCGCAAGAAATCACGCTTAACAAATGCGTAATTCTGGGCGAATGTTTGTTCATAAAGTTGGCAAATATCATATGTAATTGTTGTTTTGTAGTTTTTATTCCATTCTTTCAAAAACTTGTAGATTTCAATTGGAGATTTCAGCGTTTATCTATCTTCCGCACACTGTTAAATTAGAACACCCTCCGCCATCTTGGATCAATTGAATTCCGCCGTTGCTTTTACGTTATGTTTATTTTCTACATTTGGGCATGCTATGCCGTTGAAGCTGAGTTGATTATCAGATTTAATAGAAAATTCATTAAACCGTTTCATTAACTTGTCTTGTGGATATTGTCGAAAAAAAAAATTTAATTACCATTTTTCCCCTAATCCCGCAGATCAAGTAAACGTATATATTCCATGTATACTACTTTAAACCTGTCTACCAAGTTGCAATTCCTGCTCATCCTGGCCAGCTGCACAAAAATTAAAGCGAAGTAAAATTATAACAAAAAATAACGACTAGTTGCTTCATATTTATTGGTGAAACATTAACGAAATTGTGTGTGTCTCTCTCTAGATGAAGTATTTTACCAGAGAGCTATGGTCATATATTTTGAATAGTTAATTCTAAACAACCGAAGTAAACAAAGCTATGTATCAACACAATAGTTCATTACCTTCAAACGCCTCGGCGCTTGTTGATAGCTTACAAAAGGCGTCTATATATTCTTACCTGGATGGGCACAGGAGGGGAATAGGAGCTGCGAGCCGGACATTTCACGAAAACATGGTCGTCCTAATTAACCCTGCGCGGCTTGACAGCGGCAAGGCTGTAGTCGGGCTATTGTAGGGTCAGTAGGTCGCACTAGGAGTGATAGCCGTGGCTGGGAAAGCGAGGGTCGCAGCAGTTGGCATCTCCGGCATGACAGGAATCTACAGTTAGTAGGATGGAGTGGGGATCTATCTCATTCGACCCTATCGAGCAGCTACCCTGGCCAATGTCGTGTACTGGTAATGGGGTGGTGATGCGATTACGTAGTCTATCCTGCTTAAACCATTTCCACTTGGCAGTGCCAGACGTCCAGCAGAAGGAGGACATGTCCTCATTTTTAAGTGCGCCACCTACCAAGCGCTTCAAATGTGTTTCAGTATGTTCGTAAATACGTTTCTTTTTATCGAAACTGTCCCACATATGTGCCCATCATATTAATGTGGGAAAAGAAACCACACCTCGGACAAAAACGGAATGTCGTTGTTATGGCCTCGCTCTTTATTTTTGCAGTGGTTTCGAAAATATTTTTAATGGAAATTAATACACATACAAAAAATTTATTCTTGCAGTTTTAACACTTGTATATCATAGTTTGTATCTGAATTATCCTGTTGCAATACAACAAACGGATTTTTTTAAAAATTTGCCCCTCAAATATCACACATTTTGTTGGCAAAATAAACCAAAATAAAGCAAAATAATTTTTTGCTAGTAAACGGTACATTATTTAAAAAAAAAAATGCTCTGGAAAAATTGTGTATCGCATGACTGTACACAGTCTCAAAATTTTTCGAAGCATGTGGTTAGAAAATATTTGAGTTATTTGCAATTGTTTGAAATAAATGAAAGATCATGGCCTTAAGACGTCATGCTCGAAACCCTACAACATAGCTAAAACACTCTTTTCAGACTGATGTATGCGAATTTCAGAACCTTGCATTGAACGTTTCTGCAGACTTACCACAAATAAGATTATATGGTCACTGCTTAAAAGTCCGTTTAAAATGTGAACTAGTAATTCATAATCATGTCATCTGTTATATAATTTAACAAAATGCTGAATTTTGTTTACGTATATAAATTAAAAGACATAATTATGAGTTCCTAGTTCACTTCTTGAGAATGACTACGGAGGCAGTGGAAGCATACTTGTGTTCTAGAAGTCATCTACAGCGAGGTTTTCGGCTGCCATTCCATGTCAGTTCAAGATCTCTATAATGCTGAGGACCTGCCGGCAGGTTGCACAGCTCATGACAGTCTTCTCAAAACGCTCGTGAACTATGTAGTAGTGTTACTCCTGTTACTTTGTATGACAAACTTTTAAACGTGTTCCGAAGATGTTTCTACTAAAAGAAAACACACTTAAAAACATCCTTCTATTTTTTTTTTAAAGTACAGCACCCCTATCAGACACATTTTTGGGGCTCCTCAAAAAAGCTGAGAAAGATTTTTCTTCACACATTTCTATCTAGAAAAACACCGATTTGAATCGTGAAAGAGAAATAGATACGCATTCTTTTGTCTTTTTCATATTTTATAAAATTACCGTTTTATGGTTCCCTTTCTTTAGGGATGCTAGTGCATGAAAAATAAAAGTTCTTAAACTGTACATGGGGCCATTTAGAGTGGCCACTGGTTACTTGCTTGACATTACGTGTCATAACAGCAAAAATGGTTCTTGCAGCTGCTTTTATGAGGCGTTCTTGCATATTTAGAAGCTCACACACACACACACACACACACGCACACACACTTTCAGACGCTGGCTTCAGAACATCTATTCTGTGTGATATCTAAATAGCTAAGAATTTCGCCAGTTCACTGCCCTGTATGCTAGCTTCCTAGAATACTTGTCTCTCTGGTGACAGCAGCTGTTCATTGGCTGATCGCTGGCAGTGATATCACACGATTGGACTTGCATTTAGTTGCTTCTTTATAATTGGCTCTGCGTCCTCCAAGGTGAGTCATGTCAGGAAAGAGCCCATGCCAAAAGTGACACGAATTTACACTCGTTTGAGTCCTAGCTTGCGCAAAAAACAAAACAATAATTTTTTCAGGTTTTTAGTGACATAATCAGTGAAGAAGAGAATGAAAATAAAAGCTTGACTTAAGAGCCCTGTATAGCGGGTGCTGGAAGTAGCATCTGAGGTACGGAAGCAGGCCAGGCGATAAGAACTATAGACTGATTCGTGCGTCAACAATCGTGTCGCCTTTATGAGCGGGGAGAGAAAACGGCTCACAGTGTTTCGGTCGTTTGCTTTTTTTCTTTGAGGTTTTAAACGGTGGTTCTATGTTTTCTTTATGAAAATTGCACAGTAAAGTCCAGTGCGTGATTCTCTATTTTAGTTTTACGATTCCGGTTGGTATTTTTTACTTAAGAGCCGTCTAAAAAAAAAAAATACATTTTGGGCCATTTTGAGGTGCCGCGGAACCATCTTTAGGATATCTAAAAAACGATAATAGAGAAGTACAGTTTTAACGTTTTTTTTTCATTGATAAGGATATCAAACGCATGTTTAGTAATAGTTCTTAGAAAAAACTTTCTCCTATGCACAACACGGACCAATATCCGTTTTAAATTTTCCTCTGGAAAAAAAAATCCTATGGCATGTGCGTTTTGACTATTACCTGCGTTACACATTTATACATTAAGGGGGATATTGCACGGCCATATTTTATTTACAGTATTTTCTCCACTGCAGGCATTCCTATACGCGTATCAACATTTTTGCCATGTTATGCTCTAAATGCTAGCCTAATACACCTTTTTTACATCGTTGGATAGTACATTACTTCCACATTATCAGACATCTGCTGGAAGATCAGAAATGTTGTGTTATTACTTATCTTCCTAAAATATCAGATAATATGGTGGTAATTTGTCTAACAATAAAAAAAAAAATGTAGTAGGCTAACATTTAGAGCATAATATGTCAAAAATGTTGATAAGTGTTTATAAATGCTTACAGCGGCGAAAATATTGAAAATATAATATGGCCGCGCACCATTGTCCTTAAAAAATTATTACGTTCTGATGCGCCCTCTCTCGCTCCTTTGACATAAGACAAGACGCGCTAATGCGAACGGCTGATTGTCACGTGCGGCGCGAAGAAGCGTTGCACATTTGTTGCTGCGAAGTACCTCTCTACCTCCCCCCCCCCACCAACTCCTGTACACATTCTCACCCCAGCAGCCCGTCTCGCTTTCAGCAGCTGTGTGCCGCGGCTAATTAACGTTCTTGCATTCCACGCGGGAGCCGTCGTTTCGTCTGTGCCTCCGTGACACGGTTATGTGTCGAGAAGCTTATATGTGTATGTTAGTGTGGGTTTGTGAGCGAGGACATTCCTCTGGTAGTAAAGGCAACAGTTCGTTAAAGTGGCGTGCAGACCTTCTGCCGTTCCAAAATTATTCGAGAACTGCTTAATCGACACTTATTCGCTCCACCCCCACGTTGTTGCTGTTAGAGATTGTAGTGTTTGATCCGGCATCTCGATATGTCACGCGCCTAGTGCTCAGACGAATGAGATAAGAGTTGACAAGACGGGTTACGACTGATGATGTTCATCCCTCGTTTGTAGAATTGTGCCTCTTCGAGGAGAAAGGTTTAGCTCCTGCCATATGTGGCGGGCTTTTTTTTGTGTGTTGATAACGTAGTAGCAGCAGCAGCAACAGCTTGTGGTCCTACCCCATGCAGAGTTGAGTTGCTCTCTCCTCATCACCCCTTCCCCTTTTTTTCCCTTCTGCTCATTAGCACAGCGGGCTTTTAGCCCCGAGCCGTACATGCCTGTTCCCCTAACCCCGAGTACCCCCCTCCTGCCCCTATCGCCCGGCCTCACGATACCCTGTCCGTCCGCCAGTCGAGGGAAAAAGGGGGGGGGGTTGTGATGTGGCCGTCATGTGTTCTCCAGGGATGCTGCGCGTGGACCAGGGGTGGCCAGCGACCCCGCCGCCGCGCCGTCGCCGTTTGAGTAAACACTGCTGATTCCAGAATGGTTTTCTTTTCTCCTGTCAACACCGCTTGCAACACAACATAGTTACCGACATTCTCAGCTTTATGTGTACTTGCCGTTCTACTGTTTTTTATAATACACCCATTTTATGGATTTTTTTTTTTTGATTCAACATTTGTAGAGTATAAATATTGCGGCAAAGTTTTCATTATATAATACGTCCATATATTTCGAATTCCTGGTTGTTAATTTAAACGAGTTATGTTATAAATATGTTATGTGATTCTGAGAAAATGAATATTTAAATTAAAATAAACATAATTGAAATATGTCCGTCGTATTTCTCTGTCTACATCTCGTATGAAGGGCTGAGGTTCTGTGTTTTTGACAATTACTGCGAACAGGATATTTTATTTAACTAGTAAAAATTGTTCGTTGGTAGGTATAATTATAGTAATAGTATTAATAAAAATAATAGTTTCCATTTGGTGAGGTTAAGAGCCGTATACAGCGTGGTGAATGAACATCGTTACAGCGTGTTAGGAGAAGGTTATTTATTTTTTTTTTTTAAGAAAATACTACTAAACGTGTGTTCAATAAATTTACCTACGAAAATAAAACTCATTTAAAACTATGCTTCTCTATTTTTGTTTTCTATATATCATGCCTAGAAACACGGATTACGAATTAGACGTACCTCAAAATGGCTATAAACGGCAATTTCCGACTGTTGTCACGTAAAAAATATCAGCCAGAATCGTATAATAAAAATAGCGAAGCACACGCTGGACTCCATGCACTGTACGTAAATAGTTAAGTAGGGTCACCGCTTAAAGTCTCGTAGGAACAAGCCAACGACCAAAATACTGCACGCTGTTTCCGCGCCCCGTGTATAAAGGCGATAAAGTTGTTGAGAAACGATCAAGTCTAGACCTTATCGCCTGGCATCGACGTGGCATTTAGCGCCTGCTGTGTAGGATTCGCCGTCTCTTGCAATGTACCTTACACAATCACTAGAGGTACGTAAATTTCGCAGATACATTACAGGTCAGGTTGAATGCCAACTTTGTATACTTCATTGTCATGTCTGTGACTTACTGGCGGCTGTTACGAAACGCCTTTGACTATTGAAAGCCAGTAGTAAATAAGGAAATAATGCGAAGTGCTATCGCTTGATATTTGCTTGTACGGCCATAAGCCAATAGATAATCGATTGTGGCCATTGGGTGTATAGGACTGACAAGTCTAGGCTGCTGCCAGATGAATCCGCGAAATTGACGTACCTCTAACAATCACACAACTTCTACAATTTTTAGGCTAAAATGAATAGTAGTAGATGTAAAATGTTCCTCCGAGCGCAGGGGGTTGGGGGTGGGGACTGGGGGACTTTTACGGCGGCCATCTTGGATGACGTCACCCGGCCGCCATCTTGGATGACCTTGACCTTTGCAGTCGCCATCTTGGATTGCATCACTTCCGGTCGCCATCTACTTCCGGACGCCATCTTGGATTGCATCACTTTTTCTAGAA